>MU218599.1:101650-122515 GCA_018584345.1 Thuja plicata | reverse complement strand
AAGTTATCTGATTTATCCTCAAAATGCTTACTTAATGCATCCCCTAATTCATCCCAAGAAGTAATAGACCCAACAGCTAAAGTTCTGAACCATTCAAGGGCCTTACCTTTTAGAGATGCTGCTAATAGCTTGGTGGCTACATCTTCTTGAGTAATGTTGTGGATGTTGCAGATGGTAGTCACATCTCTTATGTGCTCAAAGGCTATGGTTTTCCCTTCACCTGTGAAATCAGGAAAGATTTTTAATGCCACCAAGGGCACATCATGATGTACTACAAAATTTAGCAGGATCCCTTGATTGAAAGGCGCAAAGGCAAAATTTCTAGCCATTGCAGGAGCTGGAACTTGAAGATTCACAAAAATATGAGTTGTACTTGAATCTTCCTCCTCTAGATCTCTGGTTAGAGATCTTCCTCTTCTTCTATGATGAAAATCAAAAGGCCTTTCTTCTAATGAATCAGGAGGTGTAGACTAAACTCTCCTTGCAGAGGACTCCCTTTGAGTTGACCTGCCTTTGTGACTTCTCTTCAAGGGCAACTCTAAAAATTTAGTGAGTTTTGAGCTCCTAGTTGCAATATTTTTCATATACCTTAAACAAGGCTGGCCTGA
Source organism: Thuja plicata (assembly GCA_018584345.1). Classification (NCBI taxonomy): domain Eukaryota; kingdom Viridiplantae; phylum Streptophyta; class Pinopsida; order Cupressales; family Cupressaceae; genus Thuja; species Thuja plicata. Next base: position 121,907 of record MU218599.1, on the reverse strand, counting down.
AACTTTGAAACCAGTGCATTCGCCAGATATACTTGTTAGAATAACTTCTTAAAAGTTTGTATTATGTGATCTACATATCAGAGATAACATAATGTTCTGTAATGAACTTCTTTTAGGTCCCACCGGGCGTGCCAGAAATGTTATACACTGAATTTGCGCCTCTGATCTCAAGCTCTCTTGGTCTTGATAATCCAGTATAACAAGGGAATCATCTCAAGGTTGTGGGACCTTATGCTAATCGAGATGAGACCTCCAGATTCTAGGCTGGTTCCTCTTGGGTAGTCACCTTAATTTGCTTCTTTTACAGGAAATTAAACTTTGGAGGGAAAGGGATAGAAGGAGTGCATGAAAGGGAAAATACACGAAAGCAAACTACCTACTAGGTGATGCACCAAAATTAGGATTTGGATCTCAGTATAGAGGAATGAAACCAATGAAGAAATTAGGTCTAATAAGTCACAACTCACTAGATAGGCTTGCATAAGTATTTCATAGGAGGGTCTGAACAAAAGACTCGACCTATGACCTGCAAACAAACATCCTTTTCTGTAACTAGGTGTAGGAATGAGGCAAGACTGCTAGGAGTTGTAGTATACCCACAAAACATCTAAAATCTGATCAGACACAGTAACACACAAAGCACAGAAAGTGAGAGGGACTAGGAACCCAAATTTCCATTAACAACATTCATGAACTTTAATCCAATAAGAGATAATCGAGACAGTGAAGACAAGGATAGAAAAAATATCACAAGTACCTCTAGAATATCTTAATAATCAATGGGAGATTACAAAGAGTAGAAGAACCAGAGGGTATAACAAATACCACAGATGGCTTTCTGAGAAAAGATAACTTCCTTGCAAAAGTGGGCTTCTCTCCTTTACAAAAAATGAACCTCCTCTTTCTAAATGAGTCTTTAACTCATACTTATGATTTTTTGCCAACTGTATTTTGGAGAGTAATAACTTCTGGATCAGATATTTTTCTGTCCAGTCACTGCTTAGCCTTGAAAGTCATCCAAAAATATCAACATAAATGCCCCTTCTCAGAAACAGTCTTATCCCTCTTGAAGAGTCACAAAGTCTCTAAATTACAATAACTGTTCTGCAGCCCCCCAAAATTCATCCGCTGACCTCTTCAAAAATCTGATCTTTCATTTGTAAAATATCTGATTTCTATCGTCTAAGAGAATATCCAATCTTTCTGCCTCTACGAAAATCTGATCTTTTCCTTTGTTTAGATTTTTTAAATTCTGGGAAAATCGTAGACTTTGTACATATTTCACTCAGAAAATGGCTAAAATTGGCAAACAACACCTCCTCCTTTTTTTAATCGCTCACTCGCAGTCTCTCATGCTCTGTTTCTGTCTTGATTTTTATTGACCACTTATGAGATAGATCTTTCGATGCCTAACAATACATTGTCAAGAGAAGATATGTCAAGTCAGACAATACGTTTATTTCTTTCCCACCATATTGCCCACACTACTAGAGCTGGAGTACATTTCTAGATATTTTTTAAAAGGGAGTTAGGATATAAGATTGGCCAAGCCTAAAATAGGTCCCAAAGCTTATGAGGAAGGGGAGAATTGTACTTAAGCTTGTTTAGGATGAAGGTCCAACAATCTTTGGAAAACGAGCAGTCCCAGAATAAATGATCTGAATCTTCAAGAACTTCATCACACAGGAGACATTTGAAAGGTTGGGTAATTCTAAATTTATTCAATCTGCCGCTAATAAGGATCCTCCTTTTTAAAGAAAGCCAGGAAAAACACCCTATTGTAGGGAGGACAACTTGATTCCAGCAGAAAGTGTAAGCGTGATAAGGGAACAAAGGAGAATCCAATTGCTGAATAATTCTATATCCTTCATTGATGGAATACTTACTATTTATTCTTGGAGCCCTAAATAATTTGTCTTCCTTATCTGAAACGAAAACCTCTTTCTCTGATAGAAGATTACGAAAATAATCCTTCTTCTTATCAGAATTAGGTAACTGACATGGATCATTCCATATTACTTTCCTTTAAAATAAACATAAAACTAAATTAAAATTAATGAGCTGCTGAGCCCATGTGTTTTCAGACGTCGTGACAATACCATGGTGATATGCATCTTTGACTAGAGGGGGTCATCCACCCCATGAATCTCTGGAAAACATTATACTTGCCCCATTATTAACCTCCCAAGATACATACTATCCCGCAATGTCTCTTGAGGACATCATAAAGTTCCAAGTTGAGGATCCTTTTGGATGATCTAAACTAGAAAATACCCAGTTTGGATTACTATTGTCTAGATATTTTTTCTACATAATGTCTTACCATTTATTAAGGAATTTCATGTACATTTTCCACACAAGTTTCCCTCCAAATGCCTTGTTCCTCTTTTCTAGATCATGAACCCATGCCCCTCCCAAAGACTTAACATGAGTCATGTCCTTCCGAGATATGCTAGGGGTTTTCATATCCCCATTCGTATTTCTTGTCCAAAAGAAGTCTCTTAACAATTTTTGAATCTATTGAATAACGATTGAAGGAGCTTTTGAAACTACCAAATAATAGTTTTGGATGGATGATAAGACTGTCTTAATAAGGATAATTCTACCTAAAAGAGAAAGCCATCTAGCTTTCGACGTGAGAACTCTACCCTTTATTATGTTAATGATGTTTGACCAATAGTAGACTTTATTTACCCCCAGGGAGAAAGAAATGCCAATTTAAATAGAGGGTAAAAGGTCAATAGAAAATCCCAAGCTCTAAGCTATTTCTCTGTTGTATTCTACTTGGTGTGAAATATATATATTTTATTTACTTTTGAGCATTCACTTTCTATCCTGATACTACAGAGTATAAATCCAATGTATCCTTAATCTGTCTTGCTTCTTTGATGAGAGATGATCCAAATAGTAAAGTATCATATGCAAATAGGGAATGGGTGAACGATATATTTGTGCCCTTAATATGAGCTCCCTCCCATAAGCTAAGAGAATTCTTCATTATGATTTCTCTACTAAGTCCTTCAGACATAATTATAAATAGAATTGGTGACATTGGATCCCCTTATCGGACCCCTTGAGTGGATGCAAAGAATCTAGTTGCGACCCCATTTATAATGACTGAAAAATAAGCACTCGAAATACATGCTTGAACTAGTATGATTCAACATATATTTTGAATCTTTAGGTAATTATTGTTATTAGTTTTTATACTTAAATACTATAAAATTGATGAACCTATTGGGATTTGAACTGAGGTCTCCACAATGAAAATCCAAAGCTGTAACAAATTGAGCTCAACCTCTTGGAGTTTATACTTTATATTTTCTTAATTGCTATTAAAGTATAAAATTTATTATAATTCATCACACATGACTCAAATCATATTATTATTTATATTTCTAGTTATAAATTTTTATTTAAGTTTTATCTATATTAGAGTATTTTATTATATATATAAGTTATACATGGTTCATGAAATTGTTAACAAGTTTCTATTAAATATGAGGTTTAATGGTATTACTTCATCATTGTAAGGAGGCTATTTTATATGTTTTTACTTATATCAATCATATTTATCACTTAAAATGTATTGTTCTCTTTGACTAAATTATTGATAATCATGATTGAAAATTTTATATTTCTTTTAGAGAAAGGAAAAAGAAGCTTACAAGAATGTTTCATCTTATTGTTTAAATAATGTCAATAAGAAAAAATTTCATTAGAAGCTATGCATATGGTTTATTATTAGGTACCACCATTATTGAATAGCTTGTTTAAAATTATTTAAATTCCCCCATGATTCTCTTAAAACATATTCTTAAACAAGGGTTGCACGTAGTTGGAGTCTATGCCTTAGGTAGGGGTGTACAAGTGTGTTCATTTGGTTGGCTGTTGTGAAATAGAAAAAAATGAAGCTATAACAACAATGTCAATTCAAGAGAAGGAAGATAGGGGAAGAGGATAGTTGTGTTGTTAGAATTAATTGCAAAGCGAATCAATGATGTTTCTATGGTGCAATGAACAAAAATAGTTCAACAAGGAAATCACTATAGATTTCAGAGCACAATAAGAATAGAGGCAGGTGTGGGGTACCAATCAATAAGTAACTATTATGAAAGATAATTAATTTAAAGATGTAGCATAGCTATAGGAAAAGGAACATGAGTGGTAATAGGAGGGCATATCCATGTTGTGAAAGAGGCATTTAGAGCACAAAAAATTTTGTAAAATGAGGAAAGAGCATAGAGCCTTAGATGTTGTAGGGTCAAGGAGAGTGGGGTCTTAGAAGCTAGGACTAGCGCAAAATTATCTAAAGAGATGTTATGAGGATTAGTGATACTGTTTCATAGAGTCCATAGTAGACATGATAAATATGTAGGGCCCAAGGTTCAAATTTGGCAAGTCATTACATATTTCAAATTGATTAAATCTAACATTAAACATAAACATAAAGACAAATAAAAGTCAGTATAAAAATTGTATAGTAGCAATATAACATCAAAATAGAGAGCACAAAGATTAAATCATAGTATACATATTAATTCTTCTAATTTCTATTATACTATATCCAACTCTACATGTAGTATTTCTAAATAAAAAAGACAAAGTGCATGAGTGGTGGAAAAATTTTATGGAAGAGACACCTTCAAAGAAATTGTGAAATTTTATAACTACACAAGAAGTTTAATAGTATATTTGACAGTGTGCCAAATTTTTTTATGGTGGACAACAAAATTTCATGCACATTTTTTAGATCCTAATTAACTTATTTCTCATTTTGTAAAATTTTAGAGTGGCACCAAAAAGTGAATGGAAAAATACTATATAGCTCATAAAGTAGCACAGTACAATAACATGTAGAGCCTTGTGTATTCAAATCCTAAGAAACGTGTTAAGCATTAAATATAGGAAAAAAATGGGATCAAACTCTAACTGTGATAAGCTGGGCACAAGTGCAATTTTAGCAACATAACTATAGGTGTATCAGAAATTAGAGAATTTAGAGTGTCAGTGAAATGTGTGTGCATTGTTTTTTAGCATCTAAAATTTTTGCACCATTTTTAAGCCTAATCAATTACTAGATTTCATTGCATAAACCTGGTTTGAAATCTAGGAGGTGTCCAAATTAGATAAAATTTATGGATCCTTTTAACACCTAATTAATTGGATTATATTAAGCATATAAAAATTGTGCCACTCTTTAAAGCCTAATCAATAACTAGCTTTCGTTGTAGAAATCTCGTTAGAAATCTAGGAGATGTCCAAACTGGGTAAAATTTGTTTATCCTTTTTAACACCTAACTAATTGCTTTCTTTCACTGCGGAAATCTAGTTTAACATCCAGGTCATAATGAATTTATTGATTTCATTGCATGAACCTATTTAACATCTAGGGCCTAATTTATTATTTTCTTTAATTGCAAAGATGATGCTCAAGTCTTCCATTTCTCAAGTCTTATGCCTACAATGTTGCATAAGTCTTTCATTAGTAAGGAATTCATATTTTTGATGAAAAGAATAATAAGCTTGAAACTACGTCCAAATTTCAGCATCTTCTCAAATCAGATATGCAAATAGAGAATCAATTGGAAATTCATACATGTAATCCATTTTAAATTTTAAAGTGCTCCTGGCTATAAATGACACAAAACCTTGAAAAACTTGGTTAACTGTTGCACAAAACAAAACCTAGAACTAGACGAAAAGGAAATTAGAAACTTTTCTATAAACTACTGTTGTACAGTTAATAATATATTAATTTGAAAAGGGTGGCAAAGTAAAAATACAATTTTTTTTTATAGCAAGCACAATTAGAATGTGAAAAATGGAAATAAAACTGAACATTAGTTACAATTGGAAGTGCTCGTGAATAAGCTGGTTATGCATATAGGAAATTTTTTATTAACATGTCTCTTTTTTTGGTGCCCAATAATTTCATGTAAATATACTATTTACATTGTGCAACAAATCTGACCGATATGGACACACTACTTCCAGACTAATCAGTCTCTTATTTTTTGTAGTTGATAATAATGACATAGATTGTGTTGTTGATATTTATGTGGTAGTAAATAAATTATAAATCATATTATTTATTCCTAAATTCTAGAGAACTCAGTGGAGAAGGTATTTATAAAAAGCAGTCACACAAATCAAATAGTTCTTTCATAATAAGACTTCGATAATAGAAGGTTCAAGAGGATAATGTAGGAGGCATTATTTCTCATCGATGCTTTCATAGACAACTGATGTAGAGTAGATGAAAGAATAAAGAAGACATAGGAGCTTATCGATATAATGTTTCAAATATATGTCATCTAATGAAATACAATGATTGTGAAAGATGCAAGAAATAAATTTGGTGAAAAGGCTTTAAAAACTTCCAATCAAGTGCAATTCACAGGTGTAATATTGCATCCATCAAACCATAGTGGATGAATATTTCTATCAAGTGTGAAGAGAAATATGAAAGCATTATTTAGAATAACGATCAGTACATCCAAAAGGTTTGTCAAAAAGCTTCAAAAAAATGTGCTTTCATCACAACATGTGAACAAAATACAATTATTGAAAAGGCTTTAAAAATAATAATCTAAGTAGAAAATGAATTTATTGAAAAAATTTAGAAACTATTTAAAGCACATACAATCAACATGGATATACCAGAAATTTTTTGAAGGATATTAATGTCACTTTTGTTGTCCTCATTCTGAAAGTTCAAGGGGCTAATTCTATAGACCAATTTAGATGTATAAGTTTCTGCAACTATTTATATAAAATTATTTCAAAGGTTCTTGCCAATATAATGCTGGTTATTCTTCCCCTCATTATTTCTCGCCAACAAAATAGATTTGTCCTTGGAAGATATATTCTTGATTCTATTATTACGGTGTATGAGAATATTCATTTGCTAGTGATGGCCAAGAAACAAGATTTTTTTTGGAAACTTTGTCTTTCCAAGGCCTATGACAGGGTGGATTAGGGGTTCTTGTAGGATATTTTGAAATCTTTTACATTTAGAGCCAAGGTCTTCTAGCTCTGTATTCATCATTTTTGCTTGGTTTCATCTATTGTTATTATTAATGGGTCCCCTTATCATTTCTTTAAATCTTCTAGAGGAATAAGGATAGGGGACCCTATTTGTCCTATAATTTTTACTATTCTTGCGGAGAGTCTAGGTAGTTTTTTCAAGAAATTTGTGGAGGAAGGGAACTTTAAGGACTTAAACCCACTTCTATTTCTTTAATTTTTTCTCACAAGAAGATTGTGGATGACACCACTACAATGGGTGAAGCTTTGGTCAAAGAAGCTAGATCAATGAAATTTTCCCTCAACACCTATGAGGCAGCTATGGGTTAGAGGATTAACTGGGCTAAAATTTCTCTAGTTTTTACTAATACTCTAGAGGAAAGGCAATTTAAAATTATTTGAATTACTGAGTATAGAAAAGACAATTTCCCCTCTACTTATCTTGGCCTTCCTCTTGGTTTTAAACCTTTGAAGTCTTTCTAGAATCACTTGATCGACAAATTTAACAAGAATCTTATTGGATGGAAAGGGGATTTTCTCAGCCATGTGTGGAAGGTCTTGTTATTGAAATCTTCCCTTCAAAGCCTTCCTATTTATTTGCTTCATTTTTTTTGAATCCCCTCTAAGTTATCTGAAGCTATTGAGAAAATTCAAAAATATTTTCTATAGTCGGGAGTTGAGGATAGAAAATGTATTCCTCTCCTTGCCTAGGAGAGTTTTTGCAAACCAAAATGGTTGGGAGGATTGGAAATCAGACCAATTAAGGTTATCAATAATTCCCTTTTGGCTAAACAAATTTGGAGAGTCGTTCGTGCATAAATGGAATAGAGTTTAATCTGGAAGAATAAATGTGTATACTCCCAGCCTTCTAAAGAGGAGTTCATGGATCCTATGTTTGTAGTTGAGGGATCTTTTATTTGGAATTATGTTAAAAAATATAAATACTAGGTTGCTTCTAGCACAATATGGAAAATGGGTGATGACAAAGAGCTCAGATTTTGGAAAGATAGATAGTTGTTGGATATCGCCCTGACTGAGCACTCCACTTATAATCTATGGAAAGAACAATTTTATTCTACCTTTGGAGTTTGGTTATATGATTACTGGAAGGATTAAAAGAGGATATCTTTATCTAGTTTAGCCCCCCCTCTACAAACTATTTATATCATTTTTTCCTATGTGATTATCTCTACTCATTCCAAGGATTACCTAGTTTGGGGTGGTAATCAGAATGGAAAATTTTATGTGGCCTCCATTATTTCTTTACATTATGGTCATGATGGACCTCAACCCTTCTGGGCTAAATCTTGGTTGAAAAAGTGTATTCCTAAAGTTAATATTTTTTATTGACTTACCCTTCAAAATAAAGTTCTCACTTTGGACAACCTTCATAAAAGGGGGTTCTCTTTCCCTAACATATGTTGACTTTGTTGCACGAATGCAGAATCAGTGCTTCATTTGTTTGTTTACTATGATTTTTTCCAATAAGTTTGGGCTTTGCTTCTCTAGAGTTGGAATATTAGCTAGATATTTCCGAACTCACTAGAAGATTTCTTTTCATAGTGGAAGTTTCCAAGTTTCAATAAGAATTATATTAATATTTGGAGTCTTTCTTCCCCTTATCTCTTTTGGCATATTTGGAAGGAGAGAAATAACATAATTTTTAGAGATAAGGCCTCTCCCCTTGGTGTGATTGTTGACAAAATTTATAGAGATATTTTTGAATCTCTATACAACTATGGTTTGAGTTTCTAGGACACCTATGTTGATTTTGAGAAAAGATGGAACATATCCTCTCTCCCTTAGAAAATTTTTTAACCCTAGGGAGGGGCTAGTATGGTTATCTCCTCCTCTTGGATAGATAAAGGTTAACTTTTATGGGACATCCAAAGGTAATCTAGGGAATGTTGGTTTTGGGGGAATTGTTCAAAATTTGGCTTATTTTTGTCTAGCTATAGTGGCTATCCCCCTATCTATTCAATAGAGTCATTATGCCGAGGCTAAGGGGGCTTGCAAAGCTCTGTTAATTGCCAAATATTTAAATTATGATATTTTATGGTTGGAAGTGAACTCAATAAACATAGTCTAATATCTATATGCTCATCATAAGTCATCTTGGACTATTGATACTATGATCCATAAAGCTCATGACATCATCAAATCTTTTAAATGTGTTGTCATTAAACATGCCTATCATGAAATCAATGCCTATGTGGATAGGCTAAAAAATTATGGGGTGTGCTATGATAAAATCATTACTTGGAAAGGGGAAAATTTGTTGCCCCAAGGTATCTCTGCAGTTGTGAGATATGAAATGACAATTACAAAGGCTGGAAATGTTTTTAATAATGATGGAAATGACAACCTTAACCCTAATTATTGTATGAGCATGTTCCCCCTTTCAAGTGAAAGGCATTCAATTGATCTTAAATCTCACATTTTATGGGTTTTTGCATTGTTTTAAGTTTGGGTTCAATTCTCATTCTCAGCTACTTTGTTGAAATTATTCTTGCAATTCTTATTTCTCATAATATGGGAGGGGACTTATGGAGAGAAGAGCCTAGTGAATATAGTAGGTGGAAACCAAAGCCTAAAGTTTGGAAAAATCTAGTGAAAGGAAAGATCACATCTTTTATGGATCATCTCCAAGGGTATGAAAAGGTTATAGCGAAGAAGGTTCTTCACAAAATTGCAGAGCATTGGGAGAAGGGTCGTTTCTCTCTATGTGGCACAAGGTTTAAGCTCCATGTAGAGCTCAATTATACGGTTACTGGTATGCAACACTATGGCATGAGCTTCGACCATGTTAATAAGGTCTCATGCAGAGCTATGAAGTCTTTTCTTAAGGATGATGAAGAGCATGTTTTTTTGGGAAAGCCCCTCTCTTGGTATTATGATCCTATAAAATTAAAGAGTTGTGGAAAATAGTTCTCACTATAAGAATGGAGTATGTCACTGTCGAAGGAAGGTTTAATAGAGCCCATACTTACCACTTTTTCCTCTTGAACCATTTCAGACACAAGAAGAGAGTTTCTCTACCCTAGTACCTCTGCAATTTTCTGGTCGACAATCTTAGTAAACATAAGAAGAAGGTAAGATATCTAGTGCTCTATAAAGGCCGTATCCTTCTTATCTATGAGTACTGTAAAATTTTGGCTATTCATGAAAATAAGAAACTATTTTTTCCTAGATAAGGGGAAACAAAAGTTTGCTGATGGAGAAGGGAAATGTTCTTCTCATTCTCAACAAAAATCAACAAAAAAGGTGAAATTTGATGAGAAGGAAGATAAGGAAAATGAAAATGGAATGGATACTGGCAATGATGACAATGGGGAAGAAGCTATGGAAAGGGATGATGAGGATAAGGGTCAGGATTCTAACCAGGATGAGGGAGAGGGTAATGATGAAGGACAAGAAGAGAAGGAATGGAATGAGGAATAGGAGATGGAGGATATTGTTAGGGAAGAGTAGGAGATTATGATTTAGGTGGATCTATATGGCGAGGGTTTGGAGGATGAATAGAATCAGATTCCTGACTTAGTGCATGGCTCACCAACTCCTTCCATAAATGAGGTGGAGGAATAGATAAAGAAGGTCTTAGTGTTGGAGGAAGCTATTGATCCCTCCTCCTCACCTATCTTTGGGCGAAGGGGTTATGGTTTTAATACTATTCTCTTGGTTAACTATGAGGATTCTGTGGAGCATGAGATGGGGTCCCCTATTTTAGTGGATTTGAGTTTTAAGATCCTTGATACCTTTAATGATTCCAAAATCTATTTGGCTAAGTCAAATTTGAAGGCTTCTCTAAAGTATGGCAGTGGATTTTCTAGAAAATCAAGAGTTTCACCATCAAGAACCAAGATTTGGAGGTTAAAAAAGAAGAAACTAGGTGGGGTTGATATCTGTATCAAGGACAACCTACCCAATTTAGAACAGAGGATAATTGATCTGACCAAAATTTTGGATAATGGAGCTAAAATAATGAGGAAGATCCTCCATGCACACTATGATGACATGATGACCTCGATCAAGAAGTTGTATGCCCTTGTATGTTACCTCAAAGGGAATGACCCCTCTAATGTCATTATGGATGTTTGTGTAGACTTAGAGGATAACATTTTTGTGTCTTTTGGTTTGGGTAAGTGAACAAGAGCTAGTTAGAAGAAGAAGAAAGCTTCTACTTCCAAACATGTCTCTTCTTTGCGTGAGATTATGAAAAATATGTTTGACATTGGGGAGGAGGTTGGAAAGATCCTCAAATACATGATATAGGTTCTGGTCTACTTGTTTGTCTTTGTGTTGGTTTTTTCTAGGGGTTCTGTTGGTTTTTTGTTGGTTTAGTCTGGGGTTCTGTTGGTTTTTTGTTAGTTGACTGCAGGTTTGGAAATCTATTTTTTTTGTGTTCTTTAAAGTTAAATCTCCAGTAGAGTTGTAAAGGGTTGCAGGGTCCCTTCAAAACCCAATATTTCTTTAATCCAAAACATGGATAAACAAAAATCCTTCAACCTTTTCTGATATGCTCTCTCTATGTGATAGTAAGAGGAATTTGAAAGAGTGTTTGGACTTCCTTCAAAGCAACATGACAAAGAAATTTTGTAGATATAATAGTTAAAAATGCTAGTAGACATGCATGTGAAACATGGGCTCATAGAGCATGTGAAATGTTTAGTAAAACACCTTAAAGGATTATGTTTTAATTATTTTCTAGAATTGCTCGAACATCAAAAGTTGATATGCTACCTCAAATAATTGACAGTGGACACAAATTTTTTTAACATAATGCCTTTCGAGGCGTCATCGAAAGGAATAAAATGAAATTGTTGGAGAATGTGTGGAAAATGAATTTTGTGTTCATTGTTGATATAGTCCAAACACATGATGACTATGATGAGAACATACTTAAATATTATTATTAAGGTTCCTTTTAGACCTATGGCCATTGTGTAGGTGTTCTTTCTGGTGCTTGCAAATCATATACAAATATAGGCTAAATATTTCCAACAACATTGTTGTGTAATGCTTATTAATGGAGAAATTATAGTTTCTAATAGTATATTCATTTCATTAAATAGTTGCAAAAAGTACATGAAGCCATGATACTAGAAGATAGTTACTCCAAAAGTTTGAAAACTAGGATATTAGATTGTAGAAGATGTTTGTATAAAGTTTAACCAATATTTATGAGCCAATTTTCTTGGACTGTATGATCTAAATTGAATGTTATTAAAGCTTAACTAGTTATTTTGAGGAACTAGTACTGCTTGAATGATAATATTCAGATATGTGGGAAATTATTGAGAGAGAGGTGGCATTAAAATCAGAAGATTACGTAGTTAGGGCACAGTTCACCAAGCAGTAGCTTCTACTCATAGAATTTGGAATTAGAAAAGGACAAATTTAAAATGAACAAGTAGATTAGAGAGGAAACATTTTGTTTTTGATAGATAAAAGCAGCAAGAGGAAACATTTTGTTGAAATCAAGGTTTTCTAAAATTGAGTATAGAAAAAATTATTTGAAACTTACAATGCTTGTGTCTTTTGCAATGGAGAGAATGTTATTACTGATAGCAATTAAGAATGTGCTTTGAATTTTGAAGTGTCGCATGAGATATACAACTAGAGACATGTAATTTTTGAATGATATTATTGCAAGTTTAGGTGTGTTTTCTTGCAAGATTTTACCATGAATGTTTCATTTGACAATGTCATATATAGTTTCTATTGCACCTTACAGGAAGGGCTCATGTGCAAAGGGCATTGTTATTGTACATGTTATGCATTAGAAGGTGCTAGTGGAAGATAGCTGAAAGACAATGACTGGCTAGTGGAAGATGATGGAAATCAATTAATATGGTGCCACATGAGTATTTATGGACTTCAATGTGCTCGCAACATATAAAATAAGTAGAGTATTTAGTAATTTTTTTACACTGTTGTTAATTTTTTTTTGTTTTAACAATAGTTGTGTTTACAGTATTCAATGGTTCATTTTTCTAACCACTAAACTAGGTAACACAAGGTTTAGGAGCACTAGTTTATTATATTCATAATTGAGCTCATCTATGAATGTTGTCGGGTTGATTTAATAGTACTTGTTCCTCTGGGGATACTACGGACAACATTATTAAGTAGCAAGAGTGGTGTTCTTTCTCTAGAAAGGATTTATTGGAACGTGACATATACAATAGTGTGTTATTTTGGAATAATGACCTAGAAAAGAGAATTTTGTATTAGTCATTATGGAATTTGAATTATATTATGGAATAAATGTAAAGTTTGTTTTGATATTGGCACGAGAAAAATTACAATAGTTGTATAAGATATAGAATCTACATCTTTTACATGGAGATGATATTCATTTGATGCTTGGTTGTGTGTTGCGACAATGACACCCCATGATCCAACCAAGTAATTTTTTGGTGACACTAGTAAAATTGGCCCCTATTTTCAACAAAAATTGGTTGAATTAGCTACGCAGATTAGTCGAAAGACCCAAAAATTGCTTTGTCGATATTTTTATCATCGAAAGATCGACACATTCTTGTTAACGTCAAAATTTCTACACAAACTTGGATGAAATTAGAATATTCAAATGCCCACATTATTTGTCAAAATTTAAGAAAAGTTTTGACCAAATTTACTTGAAATTTTTGAAAAGTTTCAACCAAGTTTAGTCAAAATGTTTGAAAATTTTCGACATAGAATGGTCGAAACATTTCAACCAAACTCTTTCTATTTCAACCAGGATGTCGAACCCACGACACAAGCTTTTGACACAGAATGGTTGAAAATTTTTGACCAAACTCTTTTTGTTTCGACCAAGATGCCAAACCCACGACGCAAGCTTTCGACTAATGAATGTCAAAATTTTGACAAAAATTGAATTAAAAAAAAAACAAATTCTGAAACCAAATAGCCTCAATTTTTGTACTCGGCTTCAACTTATAGCTTCTCACTTGGTTCAAGACTTGTTTGTTAGAGAGAAAGAAGCAATTTTTTATTGGTCCATCTTCTATTGAATCTAAGTACCAAAACTGAGGCTATTTGGTTTCAAAATTTTCTCATTGAGTTTGGTATTCAATCTAAACAAACATCAATCATATTTTGAGACAATCAATGTGCTACTCAAATCTCATGTATCCCAATCCATCATAAAAGGACCAAGCATATTGACATCCATATAAACTACATTGGGGATCTCATTCATGGACAAGTCATCAGTCTACTATTGCCCAACATCCAAGCAAGTTGCCAATATTTTTACCAAAACCTTCACGTAAAGAAAGTATTCTTATTTGTTAACTTTTTTGGGGGTGTGGAAGGATTCATATTGTGGGGGGTATACCTGGTCTTTCCTTATTCTCGAGGTCCTTTCTCTCTCCATTTGGAGGGAGAGGGGTCAAATCTATTCTAATATTGTTTTATTAATAAATTTGAACAAACAACCATCTACAGGTCCAAATTCAAGGTTATACCTAGCCCCAACCAATACCTCCAAGGAACTTTGGTAAGGATGTAACATAACATTATCACAACCATGTATGAAAAAAATTAATGCTAGACTTGAAAAGTAAAGAAAACTATCTTTTTTAAGTATACTCTTTGGAAGGCCTATGGAAAGTAGATACAGACAAGGGCCTTAAAGCAGGTTTTTGTGCCACCTAATTGGGAGGGTATCAAAGAGGAATCCCAAATAAATAAGAGATGGGATCACATGTTAAAACACTTAAAATCATCATTTAATTCTCATCCACATCTTAGTTTGTCAATAGAGCCATTTTACCCATGCTAAGATTCAATGTTTGCTTTCTTCAACATTGAGGAAGACAATCCCCAAATTTTCAAGCCCATTTTGCATGTTTCTTGAATGCCATCATGACTGTGTTAGGAAGGAGACAAATTTTGTTACAATGTATGCATACAAATAAACTCTAGAAACAAAAGTTTAGTTTCCATGGCATCACACCACAATTCCTTCTTAACATAAACCACATATACCCCAATGACATGTTGAGTTCAATCTATGTGTGTAATGATATATCAATTAATTTTTTTCACTGGTTTATTCACTAAATGTATTTGGCACACCATGACCTAGCCATTTACCTTCAAAATATAGTATACTGATGAAAATGACAAAACCAAGCAGCATGTATGTACTCATCATGAACAGATTCATCAACGTTAAAAAGTAAGTAAAAATTTCATGATTCTTTATTGAGGAGACCTCCAACCCAGCCATAACCACTTACTCTTTCATTGTCCAAGCTTTGTAACTGTGATATGTTCTTTCTTATCCTAGTCTGCAATGACAAGTCTCGTCGGGCTATTGCCTAGAAGAAACTCAGAGCATTTAGTAGAGAAGGGAATATACTAACACAAACACCTCAAATTGTAGGCATGAGTGAAAGGAATTTGCATAACATTGCCAAAATACATAAAAACATAAATTCATAAACTTTCCATATTGGAAAGTATTATGCAAGTTTATTAGAGAAACACAAATTTGAAGAAAAGAATTCATTGCTTCACAAGATTGAATCTTAATACAAACAAATCTCTTTATAAATTATTACCAAATATAGTGTCTTGGATTTCTCTTTTGTTTTTAACTACTCTAACTAACCATGATGGGTGTGACAATGTTTAGTGAGTTCGAATAATGTTAAACAAGGTGATCTTGAACTGTTCAAGCTCATGGCATGATTATGTTTAGTGAGTTCCTCTATTCCAAACTAACTCTATGTGGTATGTGGTCATTAAAGCTAATACTAAGTTATAGAGAACTTAAATGTCATTGTCATACTCTATTTGTACAACAGTTCCAAGTGCTTCTCGTGAGATCAGGCTACAACAAAGCCCATTCTAGGGATGAATGAACATGTAGTGAATCAAGATAATTATAAATGGTATCCATCAAAATCATAGAGGATGCAAGTGCCCCAGGAAATATGCATGCAAAATGTGGAAGCATAGACAAGGCATGTGAACTTCTAGAGAATTTTGTCTAAAACAAAGTCTATATTTTTTATCCACTTTATTAAAAAAAAAAAAGTGTCACAAGAAGTTAAGAGCTTTAGTTGATGTAATCCTGAAAATATCTTCTAAAATCACACATGCCATGCAATTTTTTCATATTGTAGATATCCATGAACTTACACAATCAACTGCACTACATAAAGTCTAATTAAGTGTATTGATATTCATGTTAAATGCATGCAGTCTATTCATAAACAAGATTGTGTCTTTTGCAGGTTTTGTATACATTCATCGGTATATGAGAAAAATGAAGATGAAGGTGTTGATTTGACAAGGGTTCCAGAGAATGTAACAGTAACTACGAGTCAGAAGTGGTGGGCACCGCATCCTAAGACAGGTGTGTTTGGTCCTACAGATGAACATTAGGCAGGTGGAGTCCCTTATCATTCTCAAGGAAAGAATGCCGACTCTATTCTTGATCAACAAGTCTGGTTTTGACCCCTTGAAGATGTTGAGAGACAACCTTCCAATTGACCAATGAATGTAGGCTTCAAAATTAGATGAGTTGAGTGCTTTGTTAAAATCCCAATTTTGGTATTTGTGTTGACCCGTATCCACAAGTAATGATTTTTATTTTATACTATAATAAGATGCCTTGGGGCAGTTTGGTATTTTTTTGTAGAGAACCCATATCTAGAGTCCAAAGTTATGAGTTTTATGAGTGGATTAGTATTTTGGTTAAGAACCCAAATGCTTGAGTACAAAGATCTGAGTTCCATTCCACATTAATATATGTTGTAATGCAAAAGATTGGTATTTTGGTTAAGACCCCAATTCGAAAGCATGAAGTTATGAGTTCTACTATGTTTATCATAAGTTGCCTTGCAGTGGCTTGGTATTTTGTTAATATCCAACAAAGTCAAAATGGTTTTGTTCTGTATCATTATAGGTTGTAAGGGTTTTTCTCTATATCATTACAAGATACGTAGCAACAGTTTGGTTTTTAGGTTGAAGAACATATTTACAACGACAAAGATATGTAATATAGGTTGCCTAGAAAATGGATAGATTTTAATGGAATTGTATTTAATGTATCATGACCTCTCCATTTTAAAAATGCAATCAACCTAGCCCTGGATCTTGACTCATTGCTATCAATATCCTAAAAAGAAATTACAGGGTCTAGATATGGTATGATGCATGTATAATGTGTCATTTTTGTATCTACATTAATCTGTAAATCACTTGTGTGAAGTCTCTTTGAGTAATGAAATTGGTTTTTCAGATGATACCCCCACATACTTTAAATATTAGATGACAAGATCTGTATTTTGTCATTGCTTGATTAAGGAAAGGGGAAAAATTGCAATATAAGGATTCGTATGCATTCTCATTGTATTTTCTTCAAATTATATAGGAGCATGGTTACATTTACAAATATCACTTGGGATTATTGTAAATTTGAGAAATTGTGCCATACCTTATTCTAGGACAAGTGATAGTAAATCCAAACTCTATATGTGGGTACTTGATGCAACTAAGGGAACTTAATGATGGGTTTAACCCTCATATGTGCAAGAAGGAATCCATTAAGTCCAAAAAAATAATTTTATTAAGAATACAATACAATCGATTGGAAAGATTTATAGAGCATTTTGTCTAAATCAAGTCTATATTTTTCATCCACTTTATTCAGAAAAAAAAGTGTCACAAGAAGTTAAGAGCTTTGGTTGATGTAATCCTAAAAATATCTTCTAAAATCAGACATGCCACGTAATATTTCCATATTGTAGATATCGATGAACTTACACAATCAACTATACTACAAAAAGTCTAATTAAGTGTATTGATATTCATGTTAAAGGCATGGAGTCTATTCATAAATAAGATTGTGTCTTTTGCAGGTTTTGTATACATTCATCTGTATATGAGAAAAATGAAGATTAAGGTGTTGATTTGACAAGGGTTCCAAAGATTGTAACAGTAACTATGAGTCAGAAGTGGTGGGCACCGCATCCTAAGACAGGTGTGTTTGGTCATGCAAAAAATACAATATAATTGTAACCGATTGTATGGTGGTTAAGAATTTCCACCTAGGTTATAGAGATATTGTAGCTACAGATGGTAAACCTATGGTGTTCATAGCTAGGGAAACAATTGCATAAGCATTCTATTTAAATAAGTCATCATCTATATTTATGAAAAGAATAAGACAATCTATAAAGGGACCTTGATTCCAAATTTTATATTGAAAGATCAAGATAGGAGAATAATCAAAATCTTCCCAATTTGAGAAGGAACCATTTGAATTGAGCTCATTTGAGGAATACTTCATCAAAACAAACTTTGGATTTTTTCAAGTTATAGGAGAGGATGAAAAAAAAAAATTCTAATTTCACATGCCTTCATTGGAAAACTGTGCAGCCTCTCCTCCATTTTCCATTCTCCACTGAACATTCCACTCCTCCTTGGAAGTTTATGCAGGAAAATGTATGGTTTTTTGTTTGATATTTAAAAAACTTCCTCCACAAACTGCCTACGTACCGTATGGAATTGGCTTTTAATGTTTAAAAACTTGTGTCCCATCTACTGCATAAGACACTTGGTGTATATAATGGCCACTTGACATTGGTTTAAAATTTTTTAATTCTCTATGTTGCTACGCAGATCCTTGGCATCATTGTGCAGCCTTTACATGATTTCCTCTTGTTTTTTGGATTAAAATGGTTAGCTTCCTTTTAAAAAAAATAATTGAGTTTGGTTGCGCAACCCCTTTTCCTTGCAAACTCTTGCACAAGCATCATTACCATGCACAAGAATTATAAAATAATTTCATTAACCTATACACAAAATGCTTGAAGGTGACATTTTGATCCTCAGATGTGTTTGAAGTAGTGACTATCAACTGTTTTACGGTGAAGTCTCAGAAAATGTGACTACACAGACAATGTCGGTGAGTTGTTTGACAGGATGTCTCAAAAGAAAAACATCACCATGCGAAGACAAAAATGCAAATTATACGCATAAGAACATATAGTTTATCAAGGTACCCCAAAGTTGTCATCGACTCATGGAATGCGATATAATAGTTGGGAAACTTAATATGGATACACAGGAACCCATAGAGAATCTAGGAGAATCTCCATGCCTCTCAAAATCTTTGAATTAGCAATACATCTCGAACATATGCAAAATTTGTAAGCTCTAATTGATCTATACAAAATTTGTAAACTTTTGGGTGGCCACTGGTTTGATTAGTGATGACCACAATATAAAGACTTGTTTGGAAACTTGGATTTATATTGCTGGGAATTTCAGATTGTTGTTCAAACTCTTGTAGAATATTGTTTTGACTTCAACCATTTGGGTGAGTTTTTGAGGGCATTGTGTGAAGCTTAGAAACTCAGTTTCCCTATTTGAGTTGCATAAACTACTATAACAGTTTGTAGTTTTTTAGCTGCAGACTTGTATGTGTTCACTATAAGTGTTGGACAAGTCTTAGAATCCTATAGGAGCATGAGTTTTTTTTTCTTTGATCCAAGAGGAAGATAATTCCATCTCAAACTAAGACAATCAAGAGATAAGTATGTCATATCCTTGAATAATGTCCATGAATCTTTTATGTAGTTTTTAATTCATACATTAGAATAGTGAACCATGTATGCTTCTAGTATTGGTATTTCCCTTCAGGAAGCTCTGATTGATCTATAGACAAGGCAAGTGGGCTATGTAGTAAATTGCCTCAAAGGCATGTCATCTTGACTTGAAATACCATCATTGCAGGATATGTTCAAAACATATCAACATTGTTCATACCACTGATATTGATATGATAGAGAAGCTTCCTTGAAAAAATGCAGATATGAAACGATATAGACTGTTTGGAGAGAGATACATATCACTTTGAAAAGTCAAAAAAAGATGTGAAGGTAGTGAACAATGCTCAAGAAACAGTGTATAATGATATGCCAACAACAAAAGACCCAAAAATGAAGATGGTTGTTAAAGGGAAAAAGGATCTGATATAAAGAAAAAATCCACCGTCCTTAAACAATGGTGACTAATGATAAAAGAGCATCAAACCATCACAAGAGTACAGTAAACAAACAAAGACACTAAGAGCATGTAGAACTTGAAAAGATTGTGAGATTAAGCAGTAATATACAAAAGTGCCAGGAAAGATGTAATAGCAGCATCAAATGTGGATGCATACAATAGTGAAAGACTACTATGAAGGGAGAAAAATGAT
>MU218599.1:80940-96864 GCA_018584345.1 Thuja plicata | reverse complement strand
TGAGGGAATATTAATAAATGAAATAAACTTATTTAATTCATTTAGAAATATAGGAATTAATTATTTAAACAATGAAATTACTTTTTAATAATTAGGGGACTATAGCCATTTTAATTAAATTAAATAGACTAGGGGAATGGATTATTTTGCAAGTGGGTATTTGATTTAGGGATTTATTTAATTCCTTTATATATAAATACTATAGCCATGTTTGATTTTGATTTGATTTGATTGGTCGAAATTGATTTGAATTATATGGCTATAATAGTTAATATAAATCAGTGATAAAAATCACCTAGGATATTTAAATTGATTTGAAGAATTATGCCAAGCAGTAACAGGGTCATTTGGACATAATCGAGGGTATGATCACACTTAGGGAAAATAGGGTCCATAGTTGGAACAGACCAAATTTAGGTGGTTACATTTTCCCCTCTTTGAATTGATGTGTGAGCAATGCATTGATTCAAAGAAAGTTTTTGATTTTGACTTCAGAAAGATTGAGAATTCTGTTCTTGTTTTTCAAACAAAATGTTGATGAGATCAGTCTTGCACTTGATCCGACCAAACTGAGAGAATTGATTTTGAGCTTGGTTGTTTTCCAAAGATCAATAAAAGATTTTAAAAATACCATTTATGAACTTGGTTGTCATCCAAAAATGATAATACTGATTCTGAACTTGGTTGTTGTCCAAAAGCCAACATGAAGCTGCCAGGAGCTTTAATAAAAATCTTTTAAAATAAGGAAACATGAGATATCTAGCTCATGAGAACCAAAGCTTTCTATCCAACAGTTCCAACTTAGTAAAGGAAACTAATATGCCCCTATTTT
Source organism: Thuja plicata (assembly GCA_018584345.1). NCBI lineage: Eukaryota > Viridiplantae > Streptophyta > Pinopsida > Cupressales > Cupressaceae > Thuja > Thuja plicata. Next base: position 96,032 of record MU218599.1, on the reverse strand, counting down.
GTTTGATAACAAAGTCATTTTGATTTTGTTTCAAGGAAAATTTTAATTGATGATAGTATGATCATGCCCCCTCAGGAATGAAATCAAAGGAAAAGAAATAAATCCCTTAGTTGAAAAATATAGAACACTTGCAGGAAGCAACAGGGCAAGAAAGAGTGGAGTAGAAGATGGTGTGTTTTAAAAATAAACACATGATTATCAAGTTAATTACATGAAAATATGAGTGATAAGGCTGATAAAATGACGTTTAGACCAAGATGTATGATGAAATGTGCAGTATTTACCAATGTGGTGAATAAATGAAGCAAACCCATAAGTTTCAAAACTGTCACAAAATTGATATAGTGCTGCTGAAAATATTGTGGACACCTTTGATTTGGTTCCCAATTGAGTAAAAACGGAATAGAAATGAACTAGGATTTATCTGGGAGGAGTTTCAGAAACCCTAAATGTCTCAAAGGACCCATATAAGCCTCCAAAATTACCATTTTACTATTTATTTTCACATTCCTCCATAGAAATTCAGAGAGCTCTGCAGCAAATATGGTAGTCCCTGTGAGGAAGCACTGACTCGAGATGAGCTGCCGATATTAGCGACCAGCCAACTACCCAGCGCCGGTAAGTGCCCGATAAACTACCTTGTGAATTTTGCATTTTTGAATTTCATGCATTTTTATCAATTTTAGAGGCCGTTGAAGTTAGGATCACATCCAGGATTCTGGATCGCATCCGATCAATCCTGACTCGCATCCTATTTTTCTGAAGTTGTAACTAGTTTTTCCAAATTTCTGTGTCGTATCTGGGTTTTCCCGGATCGCATCCTGTTGCTTTAGTTTTGCTTTGTTTTTAGCTAAAATCCATCAGGGTCTCGTATCCTATTTTTCAAGGATCGCACCCTGCATTTAGGATCGCATCCCATTTTTCTGGGATTGCAATCCGTATACGCAATCACATCCTGCTTTTTCAAAATTGCATCTGGTAAAAGACTTAGATTTTTAATTTTCTTTGATTTGTTTGCATCATGTGAACTTGGAATGACTTAGCAAAGTAGGATTTTGTCCCTTGTTGTAGATAGTTTCTGATAAATGATTGTTGTGCCCAAATCAAGCCCAGTTTAAGGTAGTCACATTCTGCGGTACTTATCCAGCATGAGTTCTTGCATTGTCTGGTCGACTGTAAGATGATGAGCAGACCACCGTGATCTGATGTGGATTGCATTCACTGATAGGTTTACCCGAGATCGGGGTGAATCGAGGTTTGTTGACTGCTCTTGCCGAGAGGTGGCATTCTGAGCACAACACCTTCCACCTACCCAGTGGTGAGATTACTGTGACACCAGAGGATGTCTGGAGGATTCTGCACGTACCAATGGTGGGATATGAGGTATTCTTCAAGTCAAAAGTTGGCGTGGCGATTGGGATAGCTCAGAGATTTGTCCAGGATGACACCATAGATCATAGATACCTATCATGGGATTACATGGTCGATCACTATGATCGATTAGCTATGTACTTGGCTGAATTGGTAGGTGGCATCCTTATGCTAGATAGAGGTCAGCATGGTTTCTTGGTGGGCTGGGTTGGCATGGTGGAGCAGATGATCATCCACCACTGAGATTTTTCTTTGGGGAGCTACATACTAGCTCATATATACAGAGAGCTTCATGAGATTATGTACCACCATAGCAGCATGAATATTGGTATATTGATCCTTTAGATTTGGGCCTGGGAGTACATCCCTATAACACAGCTGATAGTAGATAGGCAGAGGGCACCTGAGTAGCCCTATGTGTATATGTATTCAGGCCTCCTTCAGCAGCCCCATCTAGGCAAGGTCAAGTATTAGCATCAATTATTCAATGATATGATAGAGGTCATGTGGTGACCATACCTAGACTACAAGGTATGGACATCTGATGCACGACAGGTTCCATTTTTGTGCTAGAGAAGATATTTGATCGGCCGTACTAGATACATCATAGAGAACTTCCTTATTACCAGTGTTTTGAGATAGTATGGCCATCGACAGGGCCACACAGAGGATGTTGCAGTGTATGCTCATATCAGGGACAAGGCATTTGATTGGGGTGCACAGCTGATGTATGAGACTGCATCATAGGAGATCCAAGACATGGTGGCTATAGAATAGGACCTGCGTCCAAATGTCGAGGATGCTGGAGTTTCAGATGGGTATGCTGTAGAGATGCTCCAGTATTCTTTTCCATGATTTACAGTGCCTAAGGAGATCATTCCTCATATAGAGGAGCCTCTGGATTATGATCTTGATGACCGACCCATCAAGGGTAGAGGAGGGAGAGATAGAGCACCTGGGAGACATGGGGGTCACGATGGTGGCAAAGATGGTGGTAGAGATGGTAGGCATCCTTAGCCAGATGATGGACATGATGGGGATGAAAAGAGTGGTGGTGGAGAGGCAGTGGATAGCAGCGATATAGATTCATGGCCCCACAGAGAGACCCTGGTCCATTACTTACTATAGAGTAGTAGAGACAACGGTGATAGAGAACCCAAGAGTAGGATCCTGGTAGAGATAGGAACCCTTTATCTAGATGTGAGTAGGAGAGGGAGAAGCTCTGGGCTCAGATCATAGCGTTAGAGGCTAGGGTTACTACTGCTGAGGCTCTTTTAGCAGATAGGGACAGACAGCTTGAGCGGCTGAGAGCTGAGAGGGATGCACAGGGAGAGATGCTGAGAGAAGAGAGAGATGTCCATGCCCGCACAGCAGTCCATCAGGGACAGAGGGTGACATATTATTACATCTTATATCATGCAAAATTTCTTGAGGGTCAGAGAGTAGCTTCCTTTTCTCGTGTTGCTCAGCAGTCAGAGGGGGCCATGCCACCTCCAACAGCTCCTTCATGCCACCTCCTCCTCCTCCTGACCAGGGAGAGGGGGCAGGCCAGAGTTGATTCTTGTTCCATTTTGTATGACATGTATTTTTGAGAGCATATATGTATATCTATATCCTACTGAGATCCCCTTTTTGGTATATCACATTCATTCATACATATATCTTATTTATTTGGGGCATACTGATACTCTTTTATGCTCACTGATACACTTTATACTTTCTGATACACTTTATGCTTTGATACACTTTATGCTTTGATTTGTACCATATTTATGATGATATATATCTAATGCAGTTTCTTGATTCTGACATGTTTCATGTGGTAAATGTATCTATTTTGCTTTCTATAAATGTGGTAAATGTATCTTTTGCACATGTGATGATATCTTGATCGCTTGATGAGTTAGTTCATAGATGATAACATCATTTTATAATTTGGATGTGATGTGTTATTACTGATATAAATATGTCATAAATGATATCTATGTGAAAATGCAAAATGTAATTTTTTTTGTTTTTCCAGTTTTTATAGATGTATGGATGCACTTAGGATGTAAAAAAAATGCAATACATGGATGCTTTATTTTTTGTATTTTCTAGTTTCTCCTTTTCAAATGAATGCAAAATGTATGCTATGGGTGGGCAACGATATTTGATATCAGTAATAGAGATGATATAATTAACTTGATGTTTAGAAGAAGATAGAAACCATTTTTTAGCATAAAAATCCCTTATGTTATTATTGTTGTTGACAAATGCACCAGGCCATCTTTAAATGTAGATACATGAAGACTCTTAGGACTTGTCACTGATTTAGAAAATATTACAACATTTTTATCATCATTGGGCACTTTTCAAAATGGATACCATATAGTATTACAACCATCACTAATACCCACTGATATTATGATAATATGAATACTATGTTTTATTGAAATGTCAGAAATAGACTTAGGTATCAAGGTATAGAAGCCAGGATAACAAAAATAGTCACCTTCCTTTTAATATACCAGATTCTGAGTAAGGAAAGATATTGAACCCACAATGACCTTGAAAATTCATATCCTTGGGTACATTATGATTCATATACCTTAGTGAGAATCTAGATCAGAAAAAAAAACAAGGAAATTGTGTCAAACTCACCATAGTTTATACATAACAAAGATCAAGATATATGCAGCTATCTACCCATAGTAACAGCTCTTACCATAAACATCCAAGTTAGGTGAAATTTATAGGATCATATGAAACAATCACCATACGCAGAAAATCAAGAAAACATTATGCCCCCAATCCTTGCAACTCTTTGTCTTTGCGCAGATGTCATTGAGTAACTAAGAAGACATAACAAATCATCAATTGAGAATCAATCAAATAAAATTTATAATTACTTAGATGCCCCTAGTTGAAAAAATTATTTAGGACATAAAAGAATTATAATCAAACCATGAGCAAACTGTGTGTTAATTAGTACTTTGTTCATCCATATGTCAAACACAATAAAGATTCATCAATCAGAAATAAGCATATAAGAAATATGGTGTTCCAGGTCTATGCATTGATAGGATAATTCATTCATGTTTGCGATCTAGTACAACTTTGTAGGAATGCTGTGAATGTCAATGTCATGTCTCGTGTTGTTAAAAGACACCCTTGTTTTAGAATGTGACATTGTTTTGCATGTGTCAATAAACATTGTGTATGTGAAGCAAACCAGCCTAGAGAAACTTTAGCAATCACAACTAACTATGCCAACAAAGATGCCCCCAGTGTAGAATGACTTATTCCTAAGATGTAAAGATAGATAAATCCAAAGCCAGGACAAGATAGTCATGTAGGAAAATGAAGTAGCGTATGAGCATGGGAAAAATTATGAAGGCCTAGTATCAGCAGTGCATTGATAGATGGAGCGCAGAACACAAGTGACGCCTGATTGCAAGGTTTTCACCACTTGGCAAGATCTTTTCTCTTTCTTTTTGCTACCAAGATGCCTATTTTACTAGGTGCTCATCAAGGCACTTTCCTCTCTTTTTCAAATTTTTTGCTATTTTTTATTTTTTGAATGTTTTTGTAGTATCAAGGTGCCTGTTTACCAGGTTTTCACCAAGGATACCTATTTTGTAGGAATTTTTCCACTATTTTTGGATTTCTTCAAGATCAATTTTCTGAATGTTTTTGGTATTTTTTAAGAACTTTTTGTTGTACAGGCCCTTCTAGCCGAACATTAAGCATAGAATCGCTTCAAATGTAAAGTGTTAATAGGATCTGGAAGAACATCTCCCTTAGGTGTAGCCAATTGATAAGCCCCAGTCCCAAAGGTAGCAGTGATAACATAAGGTCCCAACCAGTTAGGTTCAAAATTTCCTTTCTACTCTTTGTTAGGCTGGTTCTTAGGATTTTCTTTCAGGAAAAGGTCTCCCACCTCAAACTTGCGTGCTTTAACCTTCTTGTTGTAACCTTTGGACATTCTTGCTTGGTACACATTGAGGTGATCAAACGCTTGTTGTCTACACTCATCTAGTAGGTCCAGAGAATTAAACCTATCTATGCAGTACTGTTCATCAGTAACCAGTCCTTGTAAAGATATCCACAAAGATGGGATTTCAACCTCAATAGGTAATACTACCTCAGTGCCATAGACTAGAGAAAATGGCATGGCTCCAGTTGGTGTTCTGATTCTTGTTCTATAGGCCCATAGTGTCAGATTCAGTTTAGATGCTAGTCTCTACCAAACTTGCTCATAATTCTATGTAGAATTTTGAGAATGTTTTTGTTTGATGCCTTGGCCTGTCCATTACCTTGAGGATAATAGACCAAGGAGCAATGTTGAGTGATATGAAACTATTCACAGAGGTCATCAATGTCTTGATTTTTAAATTGGCCCCCATTGTCTGTTACAATTGAAGAGGGTATCCCATATCTATAAATAATGTAGTTCATAATGAACATAGCCACCTGTTTACCAGTGGCTTTGATTAGCGGCACGACCTCAACCCACTTTGTGAAATACTCAGTGGTCGTAATGATGAACTTGTGTCCATTTGAAGAGTTGGGATATATTTGTCCAACCAAGTCAAAGGCCCATTGCTGGAATGGCCAATGTGTTATGAAAGGTATCAGTTCTCTGGCAGGAGCATGGATGAGGTTTCCATGTGTTTGGCATTTAAGACATTCTTTTGAAAATTGAATAGCATATTTTTCCATGGTAGGCCAATAATAGCCTACTCTGATCAGTTTCTTAGCTAATGAAAAGCCATTTGAGTGTGATCCACATACACCTTGGTGGAGTTCTTTTAAGGCTAGATCAGACTCTTCGAGTTCTAAACATCGAAGAAGTGTTCCATCGAGACTACATTGATATAGGTTGTTAGTTATGAGGACGTAATACGATGTTGTCCTAATCAAGGATCTTTTTTCATTTCTAGATAGATTGGCGAGAATGGTTTGGTTAGAAAGATAAGCAATGATACTAGCATATCAAGATTGATTCAGGGTATTTAAGGCACATATTACCTAGTATTCGAGATTGGCAAAGGTGGGATAGGGTATTTCTTCCACCAAGAAGTCATAGAAAAATTGATGTTCCTCTAGTTGTAACATGGATGCCAACATAGCCATAGCATCTGTAGCTTTGTTCTCTGATCTTGGTATCTACTGGAAGGTGATGAAGACAAAGTATTTCTTTAGATCGTCAACTAGTTGCTTGTAGAGAATCAAATTTCCATCTCTTGTTTGATATTCCTCATTGATTTAATTGATAATTAGTTGGGAGTCACCATATATGTGTAACTCAATGATCTTCCATTCCATGGCGAGCTTGAGGCCATTGACCAATGCTTCATATTCTGAGATATTGTTGGTGTATGGAAACATTAATTTGTAAGATTTGGGAATCTTGTACCCTTGTGGTGTTATGAAGATGACCCCTACTCCAGATCCTTTTTGAGTAAATGAACTGTCAAAGTACATCTTCCATGGATGTTCAGTGAGATGCATGATTGTTTCATTTGGAAATTCAATTAGTAATGGTTCATCATCCTAGAGTGGTGAACTAGCCAATTGATCTGCAAGTACATGTCCTTTGATATCTCTTTGTTTGACATACTCAATGTCAAACTCACTTAGAATGAGGACCCATTTTTCCAAATGACCTGTTAATGCTATTCTACTCAAAAGATACTTTAGAGGATCGATCTTAGCAATGAGCTTGACTGTATGAGAGAGCATGTAGTGTCTCAATTTTTGTGATGCAAAGATGACTACTGAGCATGCTTTCTCAATAATGTTATAATTGAGCTCATAAGTGACCAGAGTTCTACTAATGTAGTAGATAGCTCACTCTTTCTTTGTTTCATCCTCTTGTGCTAGAAATACTCCTAGGGATGTAGCTATAGCTAAAATGTATAGGAGTAAGGGCTTTCCATGAATAGGCAGCATAAGAATAGGTGGGGCAGCCAGGTACACCTTCAATTCTCTGAAGTTTGCTTCACGGTGTTCATCCCAGTTGAATGTAACCCCTTTATGTAGTAGTTTAGTAAAGGGTTGTACCTTATCTACAAGTTCAGACATGAATCTCCTGATAGATTGGAGTCTCCCTTGTAGTGTCCTCATTTGACTGATATTACATGGAGGAGTCATCTCTAGAATAGCTTTTACCTTTCTCTGGATCTACCTTAATTCCCTTTTCTGATACTATGAATCCTAGGAGCTTTCCTGATTGGACCCCAAAGACGCATTTCTTTGGATTGAGCCTGAGTTAGAACTGTTCCATTTGATCCAATATTTTTCTTAAATCAGCAATATGAGTACCTCTTGCTTTGGATTTAGCCAGTGTGTCATCGACATAGTCCTCCATGTTTTTGTGCATCATGTCATGGAATATTGTTGTCATAGCTCTTTGATATGTTGCACTGACATTCTTTAGCCAAAATGGCATGACGTTCAAGCAAAATGTGCCCCATGCACATGTGAATGAAGTTTTCTCTTGATCCTCAGGGGCGATCTTGATTTTATTATAACCCAAGAATCCATCCATTAATGAATACATCTGGTAGCCAACTGTAAGGTCTATGATCATGTCGATATTTGGTAGAGGGAAATCATCTTTCAGACACACTTTGTTGAGGTCTCGAAAGTCTGTGTAGATCCTAATAGATTTATCAGATTTAGAAATAGGGACCACATTGGATATCCATGCTGCATAGGAAATGACTCAAATGAATCCAACTTTTAACAACTTTTCAAATTCTGCTTTCACCAATAATGCGACATGAGGATGCATTTTTCTAAGTTTTTGTTTTAGGGGCTTGATCCCAGGAGCTATAGCTAAGTGGTGTATAATGAGATTAGGATCTAGCCCTAGCATATCAGTGTAGGACCAGACAAAGTTGATCTTTTTCTCCTTCAATAATTCTATGAACTGTACGTTCTCTTCTTCTTATAGAGATTGTGCTAGATGAACTATCTAAGGATCTTCAACAGTGCCCAAGTTCACTGCCTATGTTGGTTCAATCAATACCAAAGATCTTTCCTAAAAGTGTTCAAGGAGGATATCAAGAATCTCATCCTTTGGCACCTCTGAGAGGTTTTCACCATTGGATACATCATTTTTCTTTACTATTTTGGGATCTGATACTGCCACATAGTGGTTTTCACCATCAGTCTACTTTTTCTTTTTATTTTTCAGTTTGTGACTAAGAAACTTGATATCCTCCTGTGACATGTTCTCACTCTTTGCATTGGTGGAAGAAGGGTGAGGTTCACAAGCATTAAGGTAACAAGCTAGGGAGTGGTCATTGGGAAAGTCAAGGAGAGGAGTGGGATCTATTTCAGTCTAATCAATTAGGTCTAGAAGTACCAGTGTTAGGGAGTCAAATTCTGGGAAGGACAACATCGCGTTAGCATCAAAACTATTAACCAACATGACATGATTTGTTAAGTTAATATCTTTGATGTTTAGATCAATTAGAGTAAGATCATTGTTAAAAGGGTTGTTGTCAATTATATATGGATCAAACTCTAGTGACTTGTCAGTAGATACCTCATCATCACCCCTTTTCAAAAGGAGGCTTCTTGCTTGTAGCCTATGAAATTCTTCTAGAGTTATGTATTCACCAGTGTCTCCATCAATGATCAGAGGAAGGAACTCTTCTTCTGCTTTAGGAGGATAGGTATCATTGAAAGGAGTGTTAAGTCATTTACTAGGAGCTGAGGAAGCTGCAAACATGTGAATTGTATCTATCCCAATTCCCTCAGAGGCAATAGATAGCCAATCCCACTCATAGTCATGAGAGTCTATGATATCATCATTAGATCTATCCAAATATTCAGCAATGTTTATTTGATGGACTCGATTAGCTACTTGTAGATCAAACTGAGGTAGATCTATAACATGTGAAATTGTGACCAATTGCCCCCAATTAGGATGTAAATTCTGTGGCCAGGGTTCCTCTTGAGTGATTGTAGCTATGGTGTCTCATACCTCTTGAATGGGTGGTTGTTCTAGTAAAGGAGTGTGAAGATCCTTTGTTACTTAAAACTAGGTACGTAGAATTCTCCTTGATATTCAGGATTCTCTATACCAATATGTAGTAAGCTCTCATAAGGCCATGGTTCTGATACTATCTCATCTATTTTATCACTCTCTACTTCGGAAGGTGGACTCTGATTTCAAGTAGGTTTGTTGGATTGATTATTAAAGCTCAGTCCTATTTTATCTCTATTGAGGCGGAACTCCATGGGTATGGGTTCAATGATCCCTCATCCTGTGTCATTCAAAGGTCCTTTTCCTTTGTAACCCATTTGTTTGAGGAAATCATATCCCTTTCCATACTGTTCTGGGGATATCTTCACATGTTTGACCTCAGAGTCCACTAGTTCTCCTTTGTAAAGCCAGTCTAAGACTGCATGTTCTTCTGTGTTATCTAAAGAAGATGTGGATGCCTTTATCATGCTATTTGCCTTGTGTACTTCTAGTTCTTTGAGTGCTAGAGGTGTGAATGTTGGTGACAGTTTGCAATAGGATCTCGGTGATACTAGAAGTTCTATCAGTGAAGGAGTCAGGTCCATCTTGTACTCTCCCATACCTATTTCTTGAAGTTTCAATGTTTTTCTAAGGCCTTTCATAACCACGTCCTTGGTATTTTCAAGAGAAACTGCGTCCATAGCCTCGTTATTGTGTGGGATCATGCAACCTGCTTTGATATTGTTGCAAGTGTAGTTGGCATCTGCTAGAATTGTCACCTCTATCCCATTATGTGGGAACTTGATGCATTGGTGATAAGTGGATGGTACAGCTTGCATCTCATGAATCCATGGTCTGCCAAGTAGAATGTTGTAGGCTAGTGGTAAATCTAGAACTTGGCATATGAAATCTCTTTCAATGGGTCCAACTCTGATAGGTAGACAAATAATACCTCTGGAGGATCTTTCTTCCTCATCATAAGCTTTGATGGTTATCTTATTTCTAGAGTCAATTGTTTGTTCTGAGAGGCCTAGCCTCTTGATGAGATCTAGTGTACAGATATTCAATCCTGCACCTCCATCTATCAATACACATCTAACATGGGATTTATGAATAAGAACTTTGATATGGAGGGGTTGATTGTGTGGATGGGTCAATGACTTGTCATCCTCCTTAGAAAAGAAGAGGTAGTGTGGTGGTGAGATGTGATTGACCATCGCTTGGAATTTGTCTATGTCGATATCCTTTGGAACATTAGCAGCATGTAGGGATTTCTCTAGGATTTCTCTATGCACAGTGGATATTTTGAGTAACTCAAAGATGGAAATTTTGGCAGCAGTTCTTTGCAATTGGTCTACCAAGTCATATTTTGCTCCAGGAATAGTGACCATATGTTTTGCTGCTAGTTTAGGAATAGTTATAATAGGAACCTTGGGTGTTGATGTTGGTTTTGGAGATCCTTTGATCGTAACCTGTGCTTGGATCCATGTTATAGCATTTGAGGAGGATGAGGCTCCTTTAATTGTGATCATGTTGATGGATTCAGTTTTAATATCAAGCATATTGATTGCATTGTCACTCTTGGAATAGGTGTAGTTTATCTCATTACCTTTCCCTTTAAATGTTTCCCCTTGATTTTAATTAGGAAATGGTTTATTAAATGTTGTGTGATCTTCATTCATAGTGTGTCTGTCCACCTTGATCTTACCTCCTTCAATGAGGTCTTGGATGACATGTTTTAGTTTGAGACAATTATTAGTCTTATGTCCCTTGTTTTTGTGGAAGACAATAGCAGTTATCATCCCACCATCTAGGTTTTACCATTGGTTCCCATGGTTTAGAATCAAGAATCGTAAGAACTTTGTTATCCACCAATGTCTTTAAGACGGTCTCAAGAGGTTCCCCTAAAGGTGTGAATGTTCTTTGGGGTTTTGAAGTCCATGTTCGTCCCTTGTCATTATCATTGTTTGCTTTTGGAATGTGAGGTGTTATTTTAGCCTCTTTGCTTGCTTGCATGCCATTGGTTAGATTGAATTCTTCAGGTTTAGAATTAATGTTAGAGGCATCAACTATTCCATCATTAACAACATTCTTGTTTTGTTTCCACCATTTAGGCTTGGAGTTGGAGCTACTACTTTTGCTTTCATTTTGAAGGGTGATCTCTCCCTTTTTTACCATGACTTCCTTAATACGGAGGGCATTTTTAATCATCCTATCGAAGCTAGAGAATCTTGCATTTGTAGAGCATAGCCCAATTCAGGCACTAGAATATTAACAAAGATCTCCATCTTCTCCGTTTCGGGAATGACTCATGAATATCATGCAAAAATCTTCCTCCATCTTTGTAGGAAGTGTGTAAATGATTCTCTAGTTTTCTGTTTGGTGTTACATAGATCCATCATGGTGACATCATGTTGGATGTTGTAGGAGTAATGTTGAATGAACCTTTGCATCAATTTCTCAAATGTTTTGACTTTGGGGTTCAATTTTGAGAACCACTCCATGGCATTACCTCCTAGACTTCCTGGAAATAGTCACATGAGGTAAGTGGGTTTGTGCATGTATTCAATGCTTAGAGCACATAATTCTCTTACATAGTCATGTGGATCAGTTTCTCCTATGTACTTGTCATATCTCAGCCTTGCAACATTAGGAGGAAACGAGATCATGGTGATACTCTTGTCAAAGGGAAATGGACAAATGGCGTCCAAAGAGTATTTTTTTTAGGTTTGTCCTTCTCTTGTTTGAGGTTTGTGAGCTTCGTTTTCATTAGATTAAGCTATTTAGTGAGAATAGATATCGGGTTTCGTACTTCCTTTTCTTTGAGGTTGTCCACATTGTAATCCTTGGGTAGCTTGACACCTGAGGATGCTAGATGGAGGAAGTACTTTTCTTTGTCATCACCGATAATCTGTTCCAATAGCTTGTGGATTCTTTTACTTTATTTGAGTTTCTCATACTCATCTTCAGGGATCTCTTCCTCACTATCTGACCCAAACAGATTAAGTTCAAACTTGGGTCTTTTTTCTTCTTTCGTGCCTACAGATTGTGCTTGTTTTCCATCATCATAACCCTCAAAGGCCCTACTCTATTCATTAGTGTGGCTATCCATTTGAGGTGAATCGAGATCAAAAAGGGAACTGTGAGAAGTTTCTCCTTGGAAGTGTGGTGTTTTAGGAGGCACTTTTGATCCTTTAGTTGTGTACTGGTTGTGTCTTGTGTTAACCATGAATTTTGTTTGTCAACTTTGTTAACGTTTCCCAATTGTGCAAGTATGGTTTTCAGATTGTTCAAGTGGGCGTGTCTAGGTAGAAATAACTATTTGTTTGTTTGATGGATGTAAATGATTCTAGCGTCAGAGGGTTAGAATGCCCTGAAAGTGAGTTGGGAATCAAGTTGTTGATAGAAAATGAATAGACTACACGTATTGAACCAATTGTGAAAGACTGACTATGCATTAAAGGTGGACGTTTCAAAAGTGTTTGAAAATAATAGCAGGGAGACCAGAAGAGACAACAGGGACTAGCTAAAGAGAAAAAAAAGTACCTAAATCAACTGAGACTTTTCTAGAAAAAATGGCTAGAAATGCCCACTGTCCTGAACGTGAGCTCCCAAATACAAGCCTCCGAAGGCACCAGATGTGATCCTAAAACTTGGATTTGACTATATGCTAACTAAATGCAATCCAATGCACCAAATGCGATCCTAAACCCCAAATATTATTTGGGAAAAACAAGATGTGATCTTATGATGGTCTTGTTAGTTTTGGTCAATTTGGAAAAAAATGTTTTTGAAGTGCGTGAAGTCATTTGGTTCCAGATTGCATCAAGAGGTGTTTGTAGGACATGAAAAAAAAAACTTGTACTCCAGGGTTTGAAATTTCTTAATTGTTTTTGAGGAGCTTATATTTTTAGTGATCTTTTGGATACGTCAAATAGTTTTGCATTGTTAAAAGGAAGAATCAAACACTCTTTTGTCCTTTTTTATAGGTGGAGGATGAAAATCTTGACTGGTTGAGTTAGGTACAACCTCAAATGCTAATTAGAATACAACCATCACCAAGCATGCAATGGCTCCAATCATGATGTTGTATTAGCCGATTCCAAATGCAAGTGAGGGCACGATATGATGAGTGTCTTGGGGCAATTACTTTTTGTCTTGCACAAAGATTATCACCCTTTCGGGGATGAATCGAGTATTCTTTAAGTTGAAGTTTGTTGTAGATTATTGGGCAATCCATTCGAAACTGTCCCCCATAGAATTTCACAAGGAAAAATTGAGGCGTATAGCCCTATCAGTACCTGAGTATATAGTCTCGCAAGCAAGATTCAAGTAGATTCGCTCTATATATACCCTGATATGTTTAAGGAATGATGTCAAAATTTCAAGAAGAAAATCAATTCCATCTTCTGAGGCTTTGGCCTTCAAGGAAGCAACTATTTATAGTGAGTTTGAAGGGTCAGCGTAAGACCTCTCCTCACTTGGGTCATTCCTGAGAGATTTTTTCCTCAAACAACAGGCCCTCTACTGTTAAAATATTGGTAACCAAGATTGGCAAGCTTAGGATTTCTAAATTTCTGATTCTCCAAAAGAAGAAGAGCATACTCTCCTAGTCCATGTTGTTTTCTCCTCAAACACTTAAAACAAAGGTTCTTTCCCTCAAGCTATGTTGAGCTTGATTTAATTGTTCCTATTTTAAAGAAAACAGAAAGGAAAAGTTTGTTTTGTTCAATTAACCACAAGATTTAGTGAGTTTGTGTTGTTTAATTTATGATCCAAAAGTAATTAAACGATGTGTTTATTCATTGAACCCACATATTTAGTGCTTTGTTTTGTTCAATTACTGAATCTGAAAAGAATTATACTATTTTGTTCATTGATCCCACATGATTTAGTGATTTGTGTTTGTTCAATTTCTATCCCCAAAATGAATTAAACAGTGTGTTTGTTTGTTCAGTTACCCCCAATTTTGTCACAAATGATAAGACAACGTCTGATTTTCTAATTTTCCTCAAGAGGAAAAGAGCATAATATCTAGTTGTTTTAGCAAGTGGATAAATGGTCTTAAGTGTTTGAAAAGAAAATAAAATAGAAGTCAAGATGGGGGGGTTTGGCAACCTATAAAAACCACGTTAGTATCTATTTAATCCAACTCCATGAAAACTGCCAAAAATACCTGCAAAACACTTGTTAACCTATAAGATATAAAAAGAATAAATTGTTAGACTTCTTAGGATTAGGAAAATGAAGTAGACAAGCTTCTCAACCAAATACGAGCCTAAAATCCCACTGAATGTGATATACTATCCAAGATGCGAGCCTATTCACTAGATGCGAGCCCTTGCTGACCAGATGCGAGCCAACACCAGAAATGATCTAGGAAACCCCGGATGCAAGCCAGAATTTACATAGTACAAGATCGTATCTAGGATGCAATCCTACAAGATTAAATGCAATTTTGTGATCAATTCCTGAGTATGCAATTTGCCAAAAAGAGTTAGAAAATGAGGCTAAATCAAAATTTGTGGCCCACGGTGGGCGCCAGAAATGTGAGTGTGTATTTGAGTACCTATTGAAAAAGACACAAACACTCAATAAGTCATTGCACTAGTCCAAAAGGTTAGATAAAAAATTCAAAACCACTAATATCGACCTATTTCCTGCTAACTAGGAGGAGTGTAATTAGTAACATATCAGCCCTCAGAATATGCTACAAATCAGTGATGAATACAACCTAGCATGAAGGATTTTAGATTAA
>MU218599.1:35794-80438 GCA_018584345.1 Thuja plicata | reverse complement strand
TGAGGGAATATTAATAAATGAAATAAACTTATTTAATTAATTTAGAAATATAGGAATTAATTATTTAAACAATGAAATTGCTTTTTAATAATTAGGGGACTATAGCCATTTTAATTAAATTAAATAGACTAGGGGAATGGATTATTTTGCAAGTGGGTATTTGATTTAGGGATTTATTTAGTTCCTTTATAATTAAATACTATAGCCATGTTTGATTTTGTTTTGATTTGATTGGTTGAAATTGATTTGAATTATATGGCTATAATAGTTAATATAAATCAATGATAAAAATCACCTAGGATATTTAAATTGATTTGAAGAATTATGCCAAGCAGTAACAAGGTCATTTGGACATAATCGAGTGTATGATCACACTTAGGGAAAATAGGGTCCATAGTTGGAACAGACCTAATTTAGGTGGTTACAAACATTAGGATGGATGTCATTGAGGACGTCTTTCACATTCACAAAGGCATAGACAAGTTCTATGAATTCTATATTGAAAAGGGGACCAAGTGGTTTGGCAACAAGGAGCAAGCCGTACACGATATGATGAATAAAGAATACCTCAAGAAACCGCTTCCTAGGAATAAATTGGAGAAGATAGACCTCCAGAGAGGCTATATGAAGGATGACATCTAGGCAGCTATAACAATGATAAGCTAGGTGTATGGGTTACCACAATCCACTCAACTCAAGAACTGGATGATCCTATTGATAGAAAGGATCCAGGAACGGAAGGCAAGATTCAACTGGGGCACAATCATTAGTGACAATCTGGATGATCAATTGATAGCCGTAAAACATACTCCCAAGTTTTACATGAGCACTTACGTGGTGTATCTACTAGCTACATGGGAAGATTATCCTTGCCTCACCAAGAGGGGGAATCTAAAAGATCCAAATGCATGGCCCCACCTAGTATACCCACAGCTGGTAAAAGGAGCAAACATGCCAGAGGACTCCCCAAATTACAGGATAGTCAACGATGCATTCATATTCGTAGTCATCCAATCTATTGAAGGTGACTTTGCTAAAAGGATGTTAGAAGAAGCTGCTACTAAGATAAGGGCCATTGGGGCATATTTCATCCAGTTTAGGACATTCACATACATCAGGATAGCCGGGTCAACCTTACAACCAAAGAAGCTACCCAGGTACCCATCCGAGTGGGTAATCATATTGGAGATGGTCAGGCAGCTTGCAGATGCATACAAGCACATAAAGCATAAGAATAAGGACTGTTGGGACTTTCCCATCTCTTTGGGACCATATACACTTCAAGACATGAAGGTTTGCAAATCCCTAGCTTTTGAATGGGATGACTTTCCCTTACAGTTTTACAAGATAGTGCAAGCCCGCTTTGATCCCATAGGTACCTATAGCCACATTATCAACAAATTCTACATACATGAGCCACATTTGGAGGATCACAAGATAAACTACATTGATGACCATGAGGTTAGGATCCAAGATTATTTCAGAATGAACCTCAATCTAGAAAAAGAGGTGTTAAAAGTTCCTATTTTCCCAAAGGTCTTGGAGTGTGATTCAAATGAGGTCCTAGAGCACATTTACACAAAAGATAAGGTATATGATCAGCTGATCATGAATGCAGAGGTGGACAAGGATGAAAATGATGACATAGACTTCTAGGTGAGGCATGTGATAAAGACCACCATAACTTGGATCAAGAAGCCGCATAGAATGAGTCTGATCCCAGTAAAAACATTGATGGAGCCCTCTAGGAAAGTATAAAAATAGCGAGGGGAGAAGTCAACAACTCCTAAGTATAAGAAGGCTCCCCCCCAGAAGCCAAGAACCATGTATGGTCATCAACGACTAGTTGAATATGGATCCAATTCTAGGCCAAAGAAAACTAGAATGATAGGCCAGATTGACCCACTAGTAGGGTCATCACAACCCCAATCAGGTGAAGGCCCATTTACCTCTGGCCAATCTCCCCCCACCACTGAGAAGAAAAAATATAAGAGGAAGAAGAGTTCTGAATCTCCACGGTTTGAAATAGTTAAAGAAGGGTCTGAGGAAGTATAAGAAGATGAGCGCATAGTCTTAAGAATGAGATTGTAGAAAAGGAGAGAAAATGAAACTACCAAGAAACATAAAAAAGATCCCAAAGAATAGGATAATCCTTTGGACACCTTATGATCAGATGAGTTTATGCTTTCTAATTTTGAGGGACTTGAAGGATTTTCTGATCACGGACAATATATAGACATGGGAGCTCCATCACTTATTCAGCCCCAGGTGATCCTCACTCAACCACTGGTCCAATTCACCAACCCTTCGGTGAATGTCCCTAGTTCCACTTAAGAGCCTAAGGTTCAGGATAGCGGAATAGCCCAAATCACTACTATAGATCTTACAGCAGGAAAAGTACCATTTTCCACTCCACCATCTCATGTCCCTACTCCACCGTCTTATCTACCACCTCCAATTCCTACTCCAACACCATTAATTCAAACCCCAACACCTACTCCTATGCCAAATCTGCCCTACTCTACTACCATTCTCCCATCTCCCACTCCAGCCATATCAACACCTACCCCACCAACATCAATCCCTTCAACATGTGCCACCAAAGAAACCAAAGGAGTAGTGAGTACTAAAGACACATCACCTTTCCAGACCACTCTGGAGGCCATGACCGGTCTTAGGTCAAATATACCAATTGATACCTCTGCTAAAATGACCCTAGATAAAGAAGGGGTAAATGTGGTGATAGAATGAGGTGAGGTGGAGGGGGAAAAGGAAGAAGGGGAAATGGATGTAGATACCAAAGGGGGAAGAATGAAGGAAGGAGGGAGCAAACAGGAAAGAGGGAAAAAAAAGGAATCAGAGAAAGAAACAATGGTGGAAGTACAATGCTTAACTTCAATCCTCCAGGTTGCACCATATGAACCTCTAACTACAACGGCAAACCCACTTGGTTTACCAAGGAGATACAACCCAGGAAGAGAACTTACACCAGTGAACTAGATGGAGAGAATACAACTATGACATCTGTGAGGCAAGCCTTCCACCATGCATAAATAAATGTACCTACAAGGACCATGTCATATGTGACTCAAGACACTAGGGGTCATTAGAAGGCCCAGATAGCTATCCCTCCCCCAAACACTTCTCAGACAATAGGCTCGTTAGAGGGCTATACATTCAGGGAGGTAGATTTGGGTGAACCTACCAGAGAAGGTAGCAAGACACTAGCAGCTTTAGGGCTGAAGCACGCTCTAGGGTTCATGAACAAGGATGAAGAGACCATAAAATCCTTGACAGATCAAAATGAAGCTCTAAAGGGATACATTCAAAAGCTGGTGGGTCCTATTGAACCAAATTGTTCAGAGGCTTCATTACAAGCCATGCTTGATAAAAGGGCTACACTAGATTTTCTAGTAGGTTTGACTCCCTCTTTCATCCAGGCAAGCACCGATTGGATAAATGACTTCACACAATTTAGAGAGAAGGCAATTCTGTCAGTATTAAGGCCATACCAGACCATATTAGTTGTATTTAATTCACTCATTGACCTGGTGGAAGATGATGGGGAAATAGACTCAGAGGTGATTAAGTGGCAAGCAACCCTCCAGGATTTGGAGATAATTCAAAAGCAACGCTTCCAAATTTTGCTAGAAGTCTATGAAGGTGAAGAATTAGACAAATTCAAGGCATGGATTGAACAAATGACCAAAATAATTAAGGTCTACAAGAAATACCAGGCCCTTATAGATGACAAGCGAGAGGAGGTAATAAAATGGATCAAAAATATAGATACATTCTTCACACTAGTCAGCCTCAACATCTATCAGGATGAAAACAAATAGGCTCTACGTCCTTCCAAAGAGGTGGTCCAATAGTTCAAAGATGTTCTGGCTAGGGTTAATACCAAGGAGGCCCTACAAAAACTATTCTACCTAAAGGAGGAAATGCAAAGAATGTCACAGCATGAAGAAGAGATCGCGTTCTTTTCTTCTAAATTAACTATCTTCAGAAAGAAGCAAGAACGAAGGGTCACCAAGATAAGAAGGAAAGAGATCAATTTTGAAGAAGTTCAAGAGATAGTGCAGAGACTCCGGGCATCTCACCCAGAGTTCTTTCTTGGATAAATCTCCAAGGTCCAATTTCTAGGGGGATAAGGCAGGATTTTTACACTTGGCCAAATTTCTAGTAAGATGGAGTTTTCAGACTTTTAGCCTCTGACATTTCCGCCTTTTGGCCCGAAAAGCAAGGAATATTTTTTCAGTCTTTCGACCTCTTCAAGTTTTTTTGGCCTATCGGCCCACGACAAGTCTGAAGTTTTTGGACCTCTAAGTTTGAGGATTTTGAGAGGCACTTGGGAAATTTCAAAGGCATTAAAGTTTTGGGGTAGAGGTCGGGGTCTGAAAAACTAGGGGTTTCTAGCGAGGTCACTTTTTCAAACACCAGTTAGAATCCAAATCATATTAAGGGACAACTTGAGTTCATTTTGGAAATACTAAAGGTCTCCTATCTATTCCCACCGCCAAAGATAGTTCCAGATGAAAAATCATAGAAGGATCACCAGAATCAAGAAGAAGAACTCCCAATTCATAAGAGGAACTCACCTTCTTTCTCTCTCTCTTCTTTGGTGGATTTTTCCCTCTTTGCATGAGAAAATGGATTGTAAATGGATTTAAGAATCCATGCAAGTTACATAGTATCAGTTAGCAGTATTTTCCCTTCAGCAAAGTTCTAGTTATAGCTTTTTCTTTAGTTTAGAGTCTTTGATACCCTAACTCTTAAAATCAGAGTTGTAGATCAAAACTCTATATATTGTAATCAAAAAGAAATGTAAAGGGCTGAATTCTTAATACAATAAATATCTACATTGGGTGCTTCATTCATGGTGTGTGAATTACTACTATCTATGTGAATCTATTAAATGTATTCTTGCATTATTCTTTATTTTCAGAGAGCTCTTTGTATTGTTGTGTTTCAAATTTGTGCTACCTTTGGTTGGAGTTTTCTGTTGTTTATCTACCTTGCTATGATGAATGTGTGGAGGATTCTATCTTTAGGCTTAATGATAAATCCATCTTGTGGGTGCTCACGTCTTGGTGGCTTCATGATTTGATAGATTTTGAGTATCTCATACGAGTAAAACATATCTTTTCTTCAAATGCTTGCATCTATGGAGTACTAAATTGTGACTGGGTCTGATTCATGCTTCATGGGTTGTTCTGAATCTCTCTACTGTTCAATTTTCAAGGGAGAGTTTACAGTTGTTTATGTCCTTAGGATTTCACTTTTTTTACAATTCACTACATTTCTTGTTACCCTCATCTCTTTAAATTCTATATTAGAATTCTGAAAATCGTTACCTTAAAAAATACCAAAGTTGCATGTTATTTACCATACCCATACTTGTTAAAATAGAAAATACCCAAAATAAAGAGAACTAACAATATTTTACAGTTTTCTATCTTGAACGTACCAAAAAGGCCTCCTCATGAACAATCACATTTAACTTCAACTAAGTAACCAAGCAGGTTGTGACCCAACCCCGGAGAACCTTGGGAATAACTCGATTATTCTTTCAAGAGAGGAAATCGAATCTCGATATCATAGCAAGTTGGCTTGTGTTAAAACAACACTCAACAGAATTGGTGCTAGAAGGAGGGCCTCAAGACCCAAAAGATGGATAATATTGGATCTTTCTCTCTAGAGAGATTTGAGTGTGTGCTTAGATCATCTTCGAAAAGAGGAAAGTTTCTTGAACTCACTCACCACCGAAGGGCTGATAGCGACAAGGGTAGAGGAAAAGGTGAATCTTCTCATCATCTTGCCATACTTTGAAATCCTCTTGGACAACAATCACACATCGCTGCCCCAACTATTACCACAGCCCTCAACCAAAATCAGAACTTGCCAAATCAACATTTGTAGCAACCTCGTCCAATGGCCTTTTTCGCTAATGCAACGAGCTCACCTTTGAACTTTGTTGGGCATCTTCATGAATTACCCAAAAAATCTGGAGAATTTTTGTACATGATTCATATATGGTGAATCTAGGACATCGGAAGAACACATCCGCACCTTCAAGGAAATTTGTAACCGTAAAGAGATTGCCCACCAAGACATCATCTGTCATCTATTCCCATACACTTTGGGAGAGTTTGCATACAACTGGTACCTAAATTTGCAATGAGGGTCTATCTCATTATGGAATGAATTTGAAACCAAATTCCTCAATCAATTCAAATTGTATGTCGATCATGTGGCAACACATCACTAGTTCATAACCATGAGGAAAGATCCTAAGGAGCCCATTGCTATGTTTAATCATCATTTTCACAAAATGCATCAAAAGTTGGAAGCTCCTTACACTATACCAGATGAGGCTGTCATACAAGTTTACTTAAAGGCTTTAGATCCATTTACCTTGATCTTTCTAAGAAGGCTTCCCCCAGCGAATAGGGACACAATTAAAAAGGTGTACAATGAAGCCATCACTTTAACTCAGCAAATGAACCCACAAGAAGGAAGCTATGCGGCTGCACCCATCATGAGTAATCTTATTGTCCCACACCCATTTGTAACAAACAATCAAGCCTTGGCCAGTCACCTACCTATGCTAACACCCATACCGAAAAAACCATGCACAACCGTGTCTCCGTTTATTACTTATCCAGGCTACGAAACTCATAAGACAATATTCATAGAATAGAGGGTTGTACCCCAAAATGAGCCTGATGCTCTCATGGCTTCTGAGTTAGATGTTTTAAAGAAGACTTTATCACAGCTCACTAGCGAAGTTACCAGAATGAAGCTAAACCCACCCCAAAACTAAGGTGGATACCAACGAGTGTCTTCTGGTCCAAATACATACCCTCAGAATCCAAATAGGGGTTTTAATGCCTACAAAAAAAACATCCCGTAGGAGAAACCATTTGGGTGGCAAAGGCCAAATCGACCATGGAACACTAGACCAAATAATGGTAGCATCCCAACAGACAATGCCAATACTTATGAGGCTTTAGAGACCAGTATTGTCAGGGATCCAATTAAGCATCAAGATAATAACGGATATGTGAACAACTCCCAAGACCACTACACCCAGATTCCAGAGGGGCCCCCGATGCAATTCAATACTATGGTGTTCAATTCCTATGAGTCTGGAAAGGAGGGAGGCCCAGAAGCCTATATGGGAGAAGATGAGTTTATGTTCCCTTTTCAGAGAGAAAGTGAGCCTGAATATTCCAAGGTACACACCTTCCAAAATGATCAGCAAAACTCATATAACCTCCAGAGTAGAAAGGAACCCCTCACCGATGACTAACCTCTAGGAAAGAAACCAACTCCACCAGATCCTCAGGATAGTAACTATCCCATACCTCCAAAGGGCCCAAATGCTCCCATATCTCCTACGACAAGTACATATGCTAGATATCAAGGAATGACATGGTAAAATGACAAGTACAGTGCAGTAGATGAACTCAAGAAAAATAAGGCAAACATCTCTATGTTTGAACTATTGCAGGCTTGCCCATCTCAAAAGGAAGCCCTTTTAAGATCCTCGGATCATTAAAAACTTGGTCTGTCAACCAATGGCACCAGGGTGCCCATGTCCAATGTTAACACATCTGAGGCATTCCGAGTAGTATTCATGGATAGGACAGAGGTCCCTCCATTCTTACTTAGCCTGCAAATGTTTGAAAAGAACCTACATAATTGCCTAATTGATTCAGGAGCCTCATGCAATGTTATACCCCTATCAATTTGCCAAAAGTTGGGGATGGTGCCCCAAGTAATGAACTAGGTGGTCATACAATTAGACAAAACTGAGGTTAGAGTAATTGGTGTGCTCAAATATGTACACATTCAACTAGTCATAGATCCCCAGATACAAGAACACATTGATATACATATAGTGGACATCCCTGAGACTTATGGGATGTTGCTAAGCCAAGAATGGATTAAATGCTTAAGAGGATGGATCTCTACAGGTTTCACCCAACTTTGGCTACCTTGGAGAGGTTTGAAC
Source organism: Thuja plicata (assembly GCA_018584345.1). Taxonomy (NCBI): domain Eukaryota; kingdom Viridiplantae; phylum Streptophyta; class Pinopsida; order Cupressales; family Cupressaceae; genus Thuja; species Thuja plicata. The sequence continues at coordinate 72,418 of MU218599.1, read as the reverse complement.
AACCAGATCAAGATAGATGTAGAGCCAAAGCTGAAGAGGATGATCATCAAATATAATGCCCTGAATGAAGTCTTGTTCACTCAAACTAATTTGGGCACTTATCGATTAGACGATGTTTTCATGTTTCAAATCTGAGAAGGCAAAGAATCATACCATAGTCCCATCCAAGGTCTCCTAGAGTTGAAGATTGGTGATGAAATCTTCCAAAGTTTCATCAATAGCACAATAGCTTGCCTGCGGCATCTGGGCCAAGATGCAGATCCCAACATCTTATTGCTACCTGGATACTGCCGATTACATCAGGCTAGTCATTTAGATTTTACATGCCCCAGTTCTCAAGAAGCACTATCACAAGTGTTCGCTCAAATTGCCTGACTAAATAATCCACTAGAAGCACTAACGACAAAAGAAGATGAGCTTGGGATAGAAGGCAGGAACAACGCCGCACCAGATATGGACAGCCTAGTCCTTATGAATAGTTCACTTCAAGATCAAGACAGTGGGTGAGATTCTAAAGATAGAAGTCGTGCCCCGAATATGCTTAGTGGTTGGAGTATCTTGAATGATGGAGCATGTCCCCCTCACAAGGGAATAGTGGAAGATAAAGGCAAAGAAGACAACAAACTCCCTAAACCCAGGCATACTCAGCATACGGGAGAGTTAACTTCCTCTGATAGCGATGGAGAGAGGGGCCAAAAATCAAGGACCAAGGGTTTTTTCTAAAAAAAACTCAACCAGACCCATCCCTACTAAACCACCTCAGATATGGAAATTGCACTTCAACGGTTCCAAATGTAAACAAGGAGCAGGTGTGGGAATCAAATTGATAAATCCAAGGGGTAAGTCTTTCTATGCTGCTTATAGATTACAGTTTCTTTGTACTAATAATGTTGTACAATACAAAGTGTTGGTTCGTGGACTCCTCCTAGCTCACGAGAAAGGAATCAAAATCTTAACAGTGGAAGGAGATTCCCAATTGGTTGTCAAGCAGAACCATAGCTAGTATACTTGCAATGATAAGAGGCTCTTAGCCTACCAAAATAGGGCATGGGATCTAGTGAACGACTTTGATGCTTTCAACATCAAAACCATCTCAAGAAGAAAGAATGTTGTTGCTGATGCATTGGCTGTTTCAGCCAACTCATTACATCCAATGGAGAAATCCAAACTAAATAAATTCTTGGTTGAACTTGTCGCACCCCCGGCCATTCCGGACAATACCACTAACTTTCAAGTCTTCCAAGATGATCAACATATCTTGGAGTTTATCATGTGTGCTGGTGTGTTCAAAAAGCAGATCATCGACGAGGAGAAGAATGTAGAGGAAATAGTTAAACCTAAAGAGCCTGATGATTACGGCATCATAAACTTGAAAACTAATGCCATACCCAACATAATGGTAGAACTAGAGAGGATATTTGATAGTGATAAGACTGCTATACGAAGACACCCCGACATAACACCTTATGGTAAAGAATGTGACACCTACAACCTGGGCATGAAAGAAGAACCAAGGGAAGTCCACATCAGAAAAGTGGGAACCAAGGAAGAGAAAGAGAAAATGGTCCAGCTTCTCACTGAATATTGAGATGTCATAGCATGGAGTTATGAAGAATTAAAGACATATGACACCTCAATCATAGTACACAACATCCATTTGAAGCCAGATTCTAAGCCTTTGAGACAACGACAAAGACCCATGAATCCCACTATGGAGCCCTTAATCCAATAGGAAGTCTAAAAGCTGCTCTACACTAGGATCATCTTCCTGATTTGATATTCTACATGGGTTGCAAACCTAGTACCTGTAAGGAAGAAGACTTGAGAAATTAGGTTATGCGTAGACTTCCAAAACCTCAACAAGTCCTCTCAAAAGGATAATTATCCACTCCTATCTCTAGATGAAGTGTTGTAGAAGGTTAATGGATCTCAAATGATATCATTCTTGGATGGCTACTCTGGGTACAATCAGGTGATGGTATAGGAAGAGGACATGTTGAAAATGGCATTCACCATTAAATGGGGAACTTTCACCTATCGACGGATGCCTTTCAGGCTAATTAATGTTGGGGCCACCTTCAAGAGAGAAATGGACATAGCATTCAAAGGATTAGTTGGAACGTGCATTATCATCTACATGGATGATATCACAGTCTACTCAAAAATAAGAGCTGACCACATAAGTGACCTCAAAAAATGCCTCCAGAGGTGCAGAGAGTTTGGCATCTCCCTCAACCCCAAGAAATGTATGTTCGGGGTAACTGAAGGAAAGCCCTTGGGGCATATCATTTTTGAAAAAGGGATATCCATTGACCCCGAGAGGGTGGATACAATCCTAAAATTGACACTACCTCATAGCCGCAAGGAACTAAAATATTTGTTCGAAAAGATCAACTTCGTCAGGAAATTCATCGGTGGCTTCACATAAATAGTGAAACCATTGAACCACATGCTCAGGAAAGATGCCAAGATTGAATGGGCTCTCCTAGCCAAAAATCCTTTCAAAGAGATTAAGAGTACCATTGCCATAGCACCAGTCCTGACTACACCATCCCTTTCAAGGTCTACTCCTTCACGTCAGAACACTCATGCACAGGCATCCTCACACAGAAGAAGAATAGTGAAGATAAAAGACCCATCACCTTTATGAGTTGCCCTTTCAAAGGTGCTGAGCTCAGATACCCAAACCTGGATAAGCGGTCATTTTCTCTCTTCAAAGAGGTGAAGAAATTTAGACATTATATTTTAAGGAGTAAATTCATTGGGATAATTCTAGATGTGGTAGTTAAATCCCTCCTGATGTATAATGAGCTACGAGAATAGAGAGGAAAATGGATGGAAATTCTCCAAGAGTTTGACCTAGAAATCCAACCAATGAAGTTGGTAAGGGGCAAGGGCCTGACAAAGCTGATCTTTGAGTTTGAAGAGGGTCTAGTCTGCCAAAAATACACCAACCAAGGTGTGATCACAGATGTGTGTTACTAGGACATAGTGTATTATCTGTTGTAGAATCACTGCCTTGAAGAAATCAATAGTTCCTAGAGAAGAGCTTTAGAGATCAAAAGAAGCTCTTACATGCTAAAGAGTGGACAACTCTACAAACACAATTATGAGGGTTTGTACCTAAGGTGGTTCGATAAGAGAGATACCATAAAAATATTTAGGATCTCTGACCTTGTCCTCATGTGGGATAAGGCAAATGAAAAGCCAGGTAGCCACACCAAGTTCCAAATACTGTGGATAGGCCCTTACCAAATATCAGAGATCCTGGGGGAGAACACTTTCAGGATCAACACATTGGATAGAGACATGACCCCATTTCCAGTCAATGGGAAATTCCTCAAACATTACTTTGGATCCTAAGTGGGAATATCTTTCATCCCTTGTACCATAGTCACTTTTGCATTTTTTCCTTTTTCCTATGTTGTCCTTGCCATCAGTCCTTTCTTCCACTTGTGTTTGTTCTTTTCTTTTGTTGGGGCTTGTTTTGTTGTTTTGGGTCAGTGTGTTTTTTATCCAATCCAAGGTGTTCCACAAGAGGAGTAGAGGTATTTCTTAGTCAAATTTATCCAAGGATACATGTAATGTAAGAGAACCTTCCCAAAAGAGAAAGTAGTGATGATTATCATTGACAGACAAGAAGAAGTTCAAAGTTTGGTCATCCTGATCATGAGATACATTAAGGTACAACACCTAAGGGCATTGGTTTCAAGGGCTTTTGTTAGTTGTAGCCAGCCTGAGTGCATAGGTTTAGGTACGCACTGATCCCAGAACCCAAGTCTAAACTAAATGCGAAGGTAATAATGAAAGAAAGAAGAGCCAAAAAGGAAAACAAAAGAAACACTCAAAAGAAAAGTGCCCCAAAGAGGTCATGAGTGAAAAGTCTGGGCAACACTGCCTAATCATTACTCAGACCAGGGAAAAGAAGAAGAAGAAAAGATGTTCCATACCTAAATGCATGGAACACACTAACATCCAAGGCTCGATACATCTCTAAGAAAATAGAAGAAACAAAATGATTTTCCAAAAGACGGAGCCCTCACAAAGAAAGAAAGTTATAGTCTAGCAGACAGGATGGACTTGGGTGATTATGACAACCTCTAATGGGGCTATGGACACCTAGCTGGTAGTAGAGCAAGGTTATACTTGGGACTCAAGGAAAACTTTGTTAGGGCTATGGATGCCTAACTGGTAGCAAAGCTCTTTCTGGGAAGCCCTAGTTTATTTGGCAAAGGTTGGGAATAGCTAGCAAGCACCTTGGTTATCACAACCAAAGGTCAAGAAATGAACACACATGAACACACATAGGGAAACTAATGGAAGAACCTTAGATTGGAGGTCATTGAAGAATTGTTGACTCCACCACCTCTTGGTTCTGTTCTATTGCAAAGCTACTTTTCGGAAGAGTGTTGATGATAAAGAAATGCCTTGGTCATTCCTCCTTTTGTCAGGGCTATTTGTTGGGGGTCCACAACACACACCCCATTTTTTAGTCCTCTGATGATGGGGACCCCCTTCTTTTTATCTTTTTTCCTTTCCTCATGTCCGCCCCTCGTAGAAATCTAGTCAGCCACTAGAGAAAACTGCTGAAACCAAGACAGAGGAAGAAAGTAGCCTTTTTTAGCCTTTTAGCCCTTTCAGCCTTTCAGAGGACTTAGGTACTCTGAAATGCCAAAATGGCTGAAAGGCCAAAGACCCAACCTTTTGGTGTTTTCAGACTTTGACAACACCAAAAGGCTGAAGACTTGGTTCTCCTCCGATATTTTTGGCCTTTTGGGGTCTGAAAGTACTGAAGCCGCTGATGTCAGCCTGTGGGCTATAAATAGGAGGAGCCTTCATTTTTTTAAATCACTTCATGTTTTTTCTCTTGCTCGTGATTTCATCTACTTCTCCTCGCTAACCATTTCATCTTCCAAGCCACTAGTTTTCCTCCCTTTTCTCGTTCATTTGAGGTAGGTTCTCCTCACTTTCTTTCATTTCATGTTTTCGGGTCTAGGTCTAGGGTTTTGTCTTCATTCCTAATTCTTGTCTAGCCTGGGGCACTTCATTTCTTTTCTTTGTCAAGCCTCTGTGCCTTTGTATTTTGATAGGGATGTCCCTCCCTATTGGACCTAGGGTTTCCTAGTTTTGTTAGGTCTTAGGTTTAAGGTTTTTTGTGTTTCATCGGTCGTGGCCCTTTCCGTAGGTTTGCAGCCTCTGAAATGCTGAAAATGGATCTTCAAACTCGCTAAGTGTCATTTCAGACTTTTCAGCCTTTTGGACATCTGAAAGGTCTGAAAAGGCTGAAAGTGAGACCTTCGCTCAGGCTTTTAGGGTTCCTCATCATGTTCAAACATTCAACATTCCTTAGCAAGTACCTCTCAGTTTTGGACCCTGAAAGGCCTGACAGACTCGTTCCTTCCAATAAACCTTTTCACACTTTTAGAATTTTTGGTCTCTGAACTAGTTTTCGGTGTCTGAAACCCTGAAAGGTCTGAAAGTGCGAAAACTTACACTTAGCTATTTTTTCAACTCTCTTTGCTTGCTTTCCTAGTTTAAATTGTTTTTCCTATTTAATAAGCTACTAATATTTGTCTTTTCTTGAAGGTATGACTGAACCCAAGATAACCTCCCCAATGAAGTATCAATACAAGGGGAATCCCTCTAGTTCAAAGGTGGGAAACAAGCACAGTGAGATAATAGATACCAATATCAGGAATGTTGATTGGAATTAATTCCTGACTTAGTGCTCCCAGCTAGAAAATAGGTTCGATGATTGCACCACATTAGTCCTATCCAGGCTAGTAAATGTAGCCGCACACCCAGTGGCTATTTGTCTTCAGAGCTGATTGTCACCCTAGCTCATCACTATGATTCAGATAAGAGGGTGGTAGTAAACTCAGAGGATCATGTGGTACTAGACATTAGGTCGGATGTCATTGAGGACATCTTTCACCTTCACAAAGGCATAGACAAGTTCTATGACTTCTACATTGAAAAGGGGAGCAAGTGGTTTGGCAACAGGGAGCAAGCCATACATGAGATGATGAATAAAGAATGCCTCAAGCAACCGCTTCCTAAGAACAAATTGGAAAAGATAGAACTCTAGAGAGGCTATATGAAGGATGACATCTAGGTAGCTATAACAATGATAAGCTGGGTGTATGGGTTACCACAATCCACTCAACTCGAGCACTGGATGATCCTATTTGATAGAATGGATCTGAGAATGGAAGACAAGATTTGACTGGGGCACTATCATTAGTGATAATATGGATGACAATTGACAACCATAAAACATAATCCCAAGTTTTATATGAGCACTTACATGGTATATCTACTAGCTGCACAGGTAGATTATCCTTGCCTCACCAAGAGGGGGAGTCTAAATGATCCAAATGCATGGCCCCAACTCATATACCCACAGGTGGTAAAAGGAGAAAACATGTTAGAGGACTCCTCAGATTAGAGGATATTCAATGATGCACTCATATCCATAGTCATCTAATCTATTGAAGGTGACTTTGCTAAAAGGATGTCAGAAGAAGTCGCTGATATGATAAGGGCCATTGGCGCATATTTCATCCAGTTTAGGACATTCACATACATCAGGATAGCCGAGTCAACCTTGCAACAAAAGAAGCTACCCAGGTACCCATCTAACTGGGTAATTATATTGGAGATGGTCAGGCAGCTCGCGGATGCATACAAGCACATAAAGCATAATAAGACGCACTATTGAGACTTTCCCATCTCTTTGAGACCATATACACTGCAAGACATGAAGGTTTGAAAATCCCTGGGTTTTGAATGGGATGACTGTCCCTTATAGTTTTACAAGACAGTGTGAGCCCGCTTTAATCCCATAGGTACCTAGAGCCACATTATTGAAAAATTCTACATACATGAGCCACATTTGGAGGATCACTGGATAAACTGCATAGATGACCATGAGGTCAGGATCTAGGATTATTGCAGAATGAACCTTGCTCTAGCAAAAGAGGTCTTAAAAGTTCCTATTTCCCCAAAGGTCTGGGAGTGTGATTCAGATGAGGTCCTAGAGGACATTTACACAAAAGATAAGGTATATGACCCATCGATCATTAAAATAGAGGTGGAAAAGGATGAAAATGAAGACATAGACTTCTGGGAAAGGCATGTGATAAAGACCATCATAACTTGGATCAAAAAGCCACACAGAATGAGTTTGATCCTGGTAAAAACATTGATGGAGCCCTATAGGAAAGTAGAAAAATAGCGAGGGGAGAAATCAATGGCTCCTAAGTATAAGGAGGCTCCCCCCCAAAATCCAAGAACTGTGTATGGTCATGAACGACCAGTTGAATATAGCTCTAATCCTAGGCCCAAGAAAACTAGAATGACGAGCCAGATTGACCCACCAGGAGGGTCATCACAACCTTAATCAGGTGAAGGCCCATCTACCTCTGGCCAATCTCCCCCCATCGCTGAGAAAAAACATATAAGAGGAAGAAGAGTTCTGAATCTCCATGGTTGGAAATAGTACAAGAAGGGTCTGAGGAAGCAGAAGAAGATGAGCCCCTAGTCTGAAGAATGAGATTGTAGAAAAGGAGAGAAAAGGAAACTACCAAGAAACATACAGAAGATCCCAAAGAACAGGATAATCCTTTGGATGCCTTAGGATCAGATGAGTTTATGCTTTCTGATTTTGAGGGACTTGAAGGCTTTTGTGATCACGACCAAGATATAGACATGGGAGGTCCATCACTTATTCTACCCTAGGTGATCCTCACTCAAACACCGGTCCAATTCACCAACCCTTCAGTGAATGCCCCTAGTTCCACTCAAGAGCCTGAGGTTCAAGATAACGAGATAGCCCAAATCACCAGTACAATTCTTATAGTAGGAAAAGTACCATTTTCCACTCCACCATCTCATGTCCTTGCTCCACCATCTTATCTGCCACCTCAAATTCCTACTCCACCACCATTGATTCCAACCCCAGCACCTACTCCTAGGCCAAATTTGCCCTACTCTACTACCATTCTCCCATCTCCCACTCCAGCCATATCAAAACCTACCCCACCAATATCAATCCCTTCAACATGTGCCACCTAGGAAACCAAAGGAGTAGTGAGTACTAAAGACACGTCACCTTTCCAGACCACTCTAGAGGCCATGACTGGTCTTAGGTCAAATGTACCAAATGACACCTCTGTCGAAGCGACCCTAGACAAAGAAGGGGGAAATGTGGTGATAGAATGAGGTGAGGTGGAGGGGGAAAAGGAAGAAGGGGAAATGGATGTGGATACCAAAGGGGGAAGAATGGAGGAAGGAGGGAGAGAACAAGAAAGAGGGCAAGAAAATGAATCAGAGAAAGAAATAATGCTAAAAGTACAATGCTTAACTTCAATCCTCTAGGTTGCACCATATGAACCTATAATTGCATCTGGAAAACCCACTTGGTTTACCAAGGAGATACAACCCATGAAGAGAACTTACACCAGTGAACTAGATGGACAAAATACAAGTATGACATTTGTGAGGCAAGCCTTCCACCAGGCAGAAATTAATGTACCCACAAGGACCATGTCATATGTTACTCAGGACACTAGGGGTCATTGGAAGGCCTAGATAGCTATTCCTCCCCCGAGCACTTCTCAGACAATAGGCTCGTCAGAGGGCTATACATTTAGGGAGGTAGATTTGGGTGAACCTACCTGAGAAGGTAGCTAGACACTAGCAGCTTTAGGGTTGAAGCACGCTCTAGGGTTCATGAACAAGGATGAAGAGACCATAAAATCCATGATAGATCAAAATGAAGCTCTGAAGGGATACATTCAAAAGCTGGTGGGTCCTATTGACCCAAATTGTTCAAAAGATTCATTACAAGCCATGCTTGATAAAAGGGCTACACCAGATTTGGTAGTAGGTTTGACTCCCTCTTTCATCCAGGCAAGCACCGATTGGATAAATGACTTCACACAATTTAGAGAGAAGGCAATTCCATTGGTATTTAGGCTATACCTAACCATATTAGTTGAAGTTAATTCACTCATTGACCTAGTGTAAGATGATGGGGGAATAGACTTAGACGTGATTAAATGGCAAGAAACCCTTTAGGATTTGGAGATAATTCAAAAGCAACACTTTGAAATTCTGGTAAAAGTCTATTAAGGTGAAGAATTGGACAAATTCAAGGCAGGGATTGAACAAATGACCAAAATAATTAAGGTCTACAAGAAATACCAGGCCCTTATAGATCACAAGTGAGAGGAGGTAATAAAATGAATCAAAGATATAGATACTTTCTTCACAAGGGTTGGCCTCAATGTCTATCGGGATGAAATCAAATAGGCTCTATGTCCTTCCAAAGAGGTGGTCCAATAGTTCAAAGACGTTCTGGCTAGGGTTAATACCAAGGGGGCCTTGCAGCAAATATTGTACCTGAAGGAGGAAATGCAAAGAATATCATAGCATGAAGAAGAGATTGTGTTCTTCACTTCTGAATTAACTATCTTCAAAAAGAAGCAAGAACGAAGGGTCACCAAGATAAGAAGGAAAGAGATCAATTTTGAAGAAGTTCAGGAGATAGTGCAGAGACTCTGGATAGCTCACCCAAAGGTCTTTCCTGGATAAAGCTCCAAGGTCCAATTTCCAAGGGGATGGGTAAGGTTTTTTACACTTGGCCAAATTTCTACTAATATTGAGTTTTCGGACTTTCAGCCTCTGACATTTTGGCCTTTTGGCCCCGAAAGCAAGGAGTACTTTTTCAGCCTTTCGACCTTCGAAGATTTTGGCCTTTCGGCCTCTTCAAGTTTTTTTGGCCTTTTGGCCCACAATAAGTCCAAAGTTTTTGGACCTCCAAGTTTGAGAATTTTGAGAGGCACTTGGGAAATTTCAAAGGCATTAAAGTTTCGGGGTAGAGGTCGAGGTCCAAAAAACTGGGGGTTTCCAGCGAGGTCACTTTTTCAAACACTAGTTAGAATCTAGATCAGATTAAGGGACAACTTGAGTTCATTTTGGAAAGACTAAAGGTCTCCTATCTGTTCCCACTGCCAGAGATAGTTCTAGATGAATAATCCAAGAAGGACCACCAGAATCAAGAAGAAGAACTCCCAGTTCACAAGAGGAACTCACCTTCTTTCTCTCTCTCTTTTTTGGCAGATTTTTCCCTCTTTGCATGAGAAAATGGATTTAAGAATCCATGCAAGTTACATAGTATCAGTTAGAAGTAGTTTCCCTTCAGCAAAGTTCTAGTTTTAGCTTTTTCTTTAGTTCAGACTCTTTGATACCCTAACTCTAAAAATCAGAGTTGTAGATCAAAACTCTATATATTGTAATCAAAAATCAATGTAAAGGGCTGACTTCTTAATACAATAAAGTTCTATATTGGGTGCTTCATTCATGGTGTGTGAATTGCTGCTATCTATGGGGATCTATTGAATGTATGCTTGCATTATTCTTTATTTTCAGAGAGCTCTTTGTATTGTTGTGTTTCAAATTCGTGCTACCTTTAGTTGGAGTTTGTTGTTGTTTATCTACCTTGTTTTGATGAATGTGTGGAGGATGCTATCTTTAGGCTTAGTGATAAATCCATCTCGTGGGTGCACACATCTTGGTGGCTTCATGATTTGATAGATTTTGAATATCTCGTACGAGTAAAACATATCTTTTCTCCAAACGCTTGCATCTGTGGAATAGTGAATTGTTACTGGGTCTGATTCATGCTTCGTGGGTTGTTCTGAATCTCTCCAGCATTCAATTTGCAAGGGAGAGTTTACAGAAGTTTATGTCCTTAGGATTTCACTTTTTTTACAATTCACTACATTTCTTGTTACCCTCATCTCTTTAAATTCTATCTTAGAATTCTGAAAATCGTTACCTTAAAAAATACCAAAGTTGCAAGTTATTTACCATACCCATACTTGTTAAAATGGAAACTACCCAGAATAAAGAGAACTAACAATATTTTACTATTTTCTATCTTGAACGTACCAGCAAAGGCCTCCTCATGAACAATCACATTTATCTTCAACTGAGTAACCAAGCAGGTTGTGACCCAACCCCAGAGAACCTTGGGAATAACTCGGTTATTCTTTCAAGAGAGGAAATCAAATCTTGAGATCCTAGCAAGTTGGCTTGTGTTAAACAATGCTCAAAACTAATAATGATTATGTTTTTGGATTTTTGGAATGAGTTTCTTGATATGACTTTATGGTGAGGCAAACTCCAACTCCCAACTTTGTATAATCCATGATCTAAAGTTGTGTGCAGTACTTGAAGCTTCAATGCAAAAAAAGTGAGAAGTTAAGTTCCATGTCTCCTTATTAGTGATGTTTATGTTGGGGATAGTTGTCACATTAAAACTCTTTATGACTCCATAGAGTCACAAAACACCTAAAACTTATGCATTGAAAATCCAACTACAATTATTACTAAGAGATATTGATTGCTACTAGATTTTGTTAACAACATCATTGCTAGGTGGTGAGTCTTTAGTATTTTTTCACCATGGTAATCATGCCATGAAAATCTTAGTCCAAAAAAGATTTGACATTGATGGTCAACACCATAAAATGCTTTGTTCGATAATATTGTATGTATTGGTACTAAACAATAATACTCTTTATCAATATTTTGCAGGCAATGATCCCAATCACTATCTTCAACTCAGTGATGACAAAGTCACCATAGGATAGATATTGATGCTAACACCCAAGATAGTGCTTTTTGTTTTCCTTGTCTCCAATGCTAATCCAAAGTTGAGATCAAATATTCAAAGTTGGCTTAATGAAATAATTAGGGTATGAAAGTCGAGTATGAAATGATTCTTGTAATCTGTATATTCAATCAATGAATTAATCACTACAAATCAAATTGTGTCTAGAGTAACATTTTCTCAATGGTATTTTCTTATATCCAGCTTTGTGGTAGTTTTTTATCATCAAATCGATGCAAATGAAATGGTTATCAAACAAACTCCTTTGATATTTGTGTTAGTCTTAATTTTGGTTGTCAATCTTTACTTCTTTATTATGTCAAGGATCAAGTCCCAACCTCTACAAGAATCAAAAATATTAACTAAATAGGGGATGCTAATATTATGGTTATTAAATAGTCTTCAGACAGTATAGACCCAACTCGATATACTCCTCCAAAATAGTGTTTATAAGCTATGCTAAACACAAGAAATTGAATGATAGATAACATGGAATTATGTCACCATCATAAAACAAAAATTGAGCAAGGAATTATATCACAGAAACAAAGAATGATTTTTCATCAATAACATATTCTTTCATTATGCTTTCAGATTACTGATTCTTGTATTTCATTTATTTCATTCCTATGGGACTGATATTTTTTTGCATGCTATTGGATCTTTTTTTCCCACCAGTGATATCAGGAGAATTTTAATACTTTCGTTATTATATCTATGTATGGCCAATTATTGAATAGGAAGTTCATTTCATGCAATTCCAAGTAGATTTGGAGGTATCGATGGTTTTTCTTTGTTAGGGAACTGCTATATGAATTTTAAGGGTATGAGGTATAATAATGTAGTGATGGATGCACCAATATTGCTTGCAATACTTCTAGGGGAATGAGAAGTTGGGGTTGAACTAGTTTGATTCCTAAAGGGATCTGGATAGAATATTTGAGAGAATATTAATGGATTGATAATTGTTGTTCCTGAAGGCACTTGTCCACAAATTTGAAGGTATCAGGTTTACATATTTGGTGTTAGATTCTCTAATGTTGCTTGTAGTACTAGAGGAGAAATGAGAGGTTGGGATTTTACTAATCTTTGTCCATACATGATCTAGATTGAACATTTGGAGGAGAAAATAGAGATTGAACCTTTTTAAATTTTGCAAAAGGAAAAATAGATTTGATGGACTATTTGGTGGAAGGATGAGAAGGTGGTGTGTGGCATGGGTTGGCTTCGACGAAGGGGAGCCACCATACTAATAAATTGACTAATATTTTGGAAATTTATCTATGAGGAGGCATTTAAAAGAGGCTACCATTTAAGGCTACATTTGTGATGGGTTTGGAAGGAGGATTGGAAGATCAAGGGGCTTTGATATTGGCTTCTTGTAGTCTTAATCATTATGAAGGGTTCTAAAGAAATTTCCATAGATATTGAATTCGAATTTCATCAACTTCTGAGGGTTTCTCAAAGAAGATATGTATAATTTTCAAAATCAATCACTAGCCATCTTTGATACAACGGGATAAGAATGAAAGACAACACACTATATAATTACTGCAAGCTTCATCCTCGTACTGCTACATATCTAATAGAGAATGACAACTCACTATTTCACGGGAAGCCCTAACCTATAGGTTTCATTGAAGACAATAAGAAAGTAATGGGTAATGAAAAAAATAAAATGGGGGGAAGCCCTAACCTGCAGATTTTGTTGGATTCTTGGAAATTCCCTCCTCCTTCCCGTGAGTGAACTAAAAAATGAGTTTCACTTTTCACTTTTTTTTTGTTTATATCCCGTATTCGTCAATCTTTCGACAACCTCAGGCTTGTCAAAATTTTGATGGAATCGGGGTCATAAACAAAAAAATAATAATCTAACAAGCCAATAAAGGCCTTGGTCAAAATTAAAGGTAGAAAATAGCTATCAAATGTATTAGTGTGAGTTGAGGAGATTAGATTTTTTCTATTAGGCGTGAGCCTTTACTATTTACAAACTTTATAAATAGTCCCAATAGTTTATTTTATAATTAACTAAAGGTATTAGTCGACATCTCCTCTATCGTATTGGGTCTTTTTCTTTATTGTAAAGTTTACTATACATACACTTGTGCGAAGTAAGATCTTGGCATGAAATATGTTAATTAATTTATTTGTAATGTTAGATTTGATAGTCACCTCCCCATGAATATCTAGTAGGTCAATATGCACTATTTGTGCTTTTGTTGTATTTTTTGGGTTCTTAGCATATGCATGACCATATGCGACAAGGATTCTACCATTAAAGGCAATGTCAGATTGCATTGTAAAAATTTCAAGCATGTTGGATATGTGGTGTGGTTCTAATTTTAGTCTGTAGGCAAGGAAAAAGAGGTACTTTAGATTATACAATAATAGGAAAGTTAATGAAAATAATTCAGATCTCTAATAAAGTACTTACCTATGTAAAATAATGATTACCTTTTTTGTTCCTAGTCGTTGAAGTCAGTTTTCAATTCCAGTAGTAGATGTGTGAAAGCACCTAAACAATGTATGACATGACTTAGCATTATAATTGAATATAAAATTATAGCCTATGGAAATGTTTTAGTTTGCATGAAGGAAGGAAATGTAGACTTAAATTCATATTAGAAATACTTTGTGTCAATGTGTGGTGGATTGGTTTCTTAGGAGGTTGTTGGTCATTGGACAAGTAATTTAGGCTGATGTGGTTTTCATTGTTTGTCCTTGGTGTCAAAGTTGGGCTCATCACCATTACAATGCATCAAATAATTTATTATTAGAATTAGTCTTACAATTTAGAAGACATAAATATGTGTAGAAGATAGTATGACTGAATATGATATCAATATGGGGGTCTAATAGCGATGGACTTTTTTATTTAGTATACTTCTTTTCCCTTCTAGTATAACTATTTTTTATGGCTCGTAGTAGTGAAGGAAATATTTAAGGAAGGTTCTATAATTCATTAATTATTATTAAATATAGGAAATCTTGTTAGCAGTCATGTACCAAAATTTGAGTTCATCTAGTATAAACTCAAAACTTTTATAAAACTTTAACTAGTATCTTAAACCTCTAAAAAAGTGGAATGAACTAGTGAGTGTAAAAGTGACATATTTAGTTGTAGTAGTGCTGAAAAATAATGAGATAAATTTAATCAACCATATGATAGATGAAATATTTATGTAGCCTGTATAAAGGCTAACTCAAAAAAAAAAAGGTTTCTGATAGTAATATGCGCACTATATTTGGTCAAGGGATTTAGCCTTGCTCGCCAAAGAATATAAACACTGCTAGAAAGAAGCACCATCCAAAGGCAAATGGATGGAGTGTCGAAACACTAAATTTATAAGAAAAGATATGTAGATCAAATGATAAATATTTCAAATGGTTGAAAAAAAGCAATTGGCTTGTAATAGATGGCTTAGAACTTTAGAGTTCAACATAGTATTGTTATTTGTTTTTTTAATTTAGACTATATTATTTATGAGCTACACTTTATTTATAACAATTATTAGGGAAGTGACCACTATTATAGACAAAGGGTGAGAGGATGCCAGATTTTGCTGAAGTATTTCTGATTTTTCTTGGCTAATATTTGCATAGTAATCTGATAAGGAAAATGGGAATGAATTGATTTAAGAACAAGCACTACATTTTTCACTTGAAAGTTGGAATTTAGAAATATATTTGTAGTATGGATTGTTTCTTATCATCCAGTTTTGTAGAAAATCTTGTTTTGGCATTCAATAAAAATAAAACTATCAATAGAAAAATGGGTACTTGTTCTTGTGTTCAATTATTAGCAAAGGTTGTTTACTTCAGAAATCATTAAATTAGAACTAGGAACTAGGAAATATGCTGTGGATACTATTAATGATAGAGGCAGTATCTCTTTTCATCCAATGTTGTAGAAAATCTTTTTTGGGCATTCACTAAAATTATAACTATCAACGGAAAAATGGGTACTTGTTTTGTTTTTGTGTTCAATTCTTAGCAAAGGTTGTTTACTTTGGAAAACATTATATTAGAACAAGGAACTAGGCAATATGGTGTGGATACTATTCATGATGGAGGCAATATCTATATAGTAATAGAAAATGAAATGTTATAGTTGTAGCTAATTATTTGTACAAAGGGTAAATTTTGTTATTTAACAATTATTGTAAAGAAGAGATGCATATCATTTGTAGTTGATATGTTTGGATGCTAAAAAATTATGTTGAATCATTTGGAGGTAATCTATACATTGGAAAATTATTTAGTTAGCTAATGAAGAGAATTATAAGACTAGTAAATGTAACTAAAAAGTAACACACACTGGCTATAAACAATATGTTTAGATCATCAAGAGATGTTGGATCAAAACATTTGGGGATAATCTATACATTGAAAACTTGTTTGGTTAGGTTGTGGAGAAAAGTATAAGGCAATAAATAACTACAAAGGGCATTGTCAAATAAGCCAATTAGAGATACCTTCAAAGAGAACATAGCATTAAAGAAGTCGTAATGGATAAAAGGGATAATTTCATATGTATGTTATACAAATAATTTTTGATTTGTAATGTACATGAAAGTTTGTGTTTTAGTCATTTTTTTTCCTATAGAGATTTTTAATAGAAGGCAAGTTTTTAAGGTATTTAAAATGAATGAGAAATACGTTTAGCTTTTGTAGCATAATCAAAGAACAGAGCTTACTTTTTTCTTATTGTTTAATCTGATTGCTAACAAAATTTAGTATTTTTGTGTGGTATGATTACTTCGATGTGGGCTACAACAAGAGTTGTAGGGATACTACAAGATGGTATGCCAGGTATGTATCTAGTATATTAAATTTACCAATGCTGATATTGATATTGTTTGTCCAAATCTAATCCAAAAAACTTCTAGATTGTGTTGTTCGCTTATCAATAATCAAATATATTTTTTGGTCATGCATGAATTCTAGAAGCATTGTTTGTGTTTTTGTAGAATGTAACATGTCAATTTTGAAGTATACAAGAACAATGAGTTTTCCATTGTACAAAAATATGCTAGTGATATTTTCTATTAGGTTTAAAATGTCTTTAATGGTTTCACCTCATATTATGTAAATATTTTTGACACCTAGAGTATTGCCAGGATGAAGGAGATCTATAGTTATTGATCCTAGATGTTTGGTTGCAAAATTATTTGATTTTAGCAATGTAGCTATTTTTTTACAACATGTTAGTAGCCCATGAATAAACAATGAAGAAATGAAGTTTAATTTGGCACTAAGAAAGCTAAGGTAATAATGAGTTGTGTGTCTTGGTTCTTGGAAACTAAGTACAATTGCTTGAAGAAAATCATGGTTGTCAGTTATTTCTTGTCCATACAATGAAAATATTCAGGTATTAAAATAACATATAATGAAATAGTTTGATGGTGTTAAAGAAATATTGTATTAAGGCCTCCATTGTGCTGAAGTGTGAAGGCGGTGTATTTCTTCGTTGACTTTTTGGCATATTTGAAGTTTTCATGTTGTAATTTTTGCATCAAGTATAGTGGGTCAACATTTCATGCATGGGACAAAGAAGTGTAAGAAAGAACATGTTGGTAGACTTTGTAGAGGTTAAAAAAAAGAGAATCCATTATCAACCCTTATGTTCTATGGATAGTTCACACACATGCTAGTTGGAAAGGGAATTGTGTTCAGGTAACTATCTTTGTACTTTTCTTGATTTTTTTTTTTATCTAGTTTCATTATTGGTGTCCATGATGGTGAAATAGAGTTTGTCTATAGGCTTTTTATTTTTTGGTGTCATAATTTTCCAATTGAAGGGTCATTGAAATTAATCAAAGCAATGCTTAGTTGCTTAGTTGTGTGCATTTCAAACATGTCAACACTACTGACTAGTCCATCTTGTATGTTTAGGTTTCCAGCTATTAGTTCAACCAAAATTCCTACCTTGACATAGATTATGATGGGAGTGATGATTTCTCAACTTGGAAATGAACATTTTAAATTAGAGTGTCTTTCTTATCAATGGATTCAAATACATAGAGCTTAGTAGGAAAGTAGTTTAGCATTCTCTTGTTGTGCTAATCAATGGCTTAATTTCTCTAAAACAAATATTGTAACCTTGGATAATTGGAAAGAGGCTTGAAACATGTTCTATTTAGATAGGCGATGTCCTCAGTTTGTTGAGAAGTTCTAGCATGCTTCAAGATGGAGATGAAATATTCATTTGTTTGTCTTCCTAAAGTGTGCAGTTTGAAGCATAAGACATTATCAGGCCAAAATGTGTATGACATTTTCTCATTATTTATTTTTGGTTTTTGAAATATCCAAGTGTCGCATATAGGTTATGCTTGGCATAATTCATCATAGAATATTATATCAATAATTATGAACAGTTTTGTTGGCATATGTTTGATTTGACTGAGCCTTTTGTTGATATTGCACAACATTCTAGAGCCAATCAGTGAAGCTTCATCAATAAATAGAATTTGCAATTGTTCTATTTTTTTCTTAGTATATCTAGAACATTCTAATCCAAAGGTAGCATTCTCATAGAATTACATGGTGGGTGGAAAATTAAATGGGTTGTTATACCACCTACTTTGAATGTTTCTTTTCCTATAGAATCCATAATAATAACTTTGGCTTTAAGTGGTTCACTATCTAGTTTCTTATAATAGATCAGAATCACTACTTCAAAAAGTAATTTTTCTATGAAGGCTTTTCCTATGCCATCTCCACCTTCTCAAGAACAAGTATAATGGTTTTTTAGGTGCAATTTTTTTGTTATTAATACATCTTTCAATATGGTTTATTTCTCTATATTCAATTGTCTTTGCCACTTGAAATATTTATGATTTGTAAGAAGGAATGGGTAGGATATTTATGAGAATAGTGGATTGTAAGAGTCATCTACAAATTTTGGATTTGTTTACATGTTTTAGGTCATCCATGATGTCAAATATTTTTATTTCATGTTCTTGTACCTTTTAGTCAAGTTTATTGTCAAGGTCTATTGCTGGATAGTTGTCATTGTTATCTTGTATTAAAACTTTCTTGATGTCACCCTATTTATTGTCAACTTGTGTAGTAAACATTTTTTCAATATCTGAATTTTTTAAATTTGTTTGTATCAACTGATGCAGTCCATGTTCTATATCAAAGAAACAATGTTTGTTGATTGATTCTAAAAGGTACTGTTAAGGTTTAGAATTACCACCCCAACTCAGGCATTGGGGCTTTGACAGTATCCTATCCTAACAATCAAAACCTTCTCTAGTTGTGGGTGGACTATGATTGAGAAGGAGTCTCCGAATTGTAGGCTGGTTCCTATTTCATTTCGCACTTCGGGTTTTCTCCTTTGTGGCACCGCCATGCTTGTTTGAAATGGACTTGGGAATCCATAATCGATGGCACTAAATCTACTTCTGGAGTATATGAAGAAGCTCAAGCTTCTCAGACTCTATGGGAAACCATGGGTTTGAACTTGCTCTGCCATAACATATGGTGCATTTCTCTGGAGTCTGAGGTTTATTTGTTTGAACTTGGAGTTCAAGATCTCGGGCTTTGTTAACTATGAGTTATGACCCGTGGCCTCCAATGTGTGAAACACATACATGGGTAACTTGCAGAGCTTGGGCTCTGTCATTTTAGAAGCCATAACATATGGAACTACCCTTTCTTTGAACTGAGACTTGAAGTTGGTAGTTTTTCCACAACCACTGTTAGCTTGGAACGAATCTAAGCTGTGGTTGAGAGGTGTAGAGGGATCCATGAGACTCAGACTTGAAACTAGGCATCTCAGCCACTTCTTCAAACTCGTTCCCAACTAATGATGAACTTACACTTGCAAAGGTCGCGGTTTTCTCTATTTCAACACACAGAGCTCGGGCTCCCTCTCTTCTGATGTTAAGCCATGACACTTGGCTCCTAATATTCACCTCTTCTAGATAAGTTACATCTCTCACTTATATTTTCTCTGTGTAGAACAAAAGCACTCTGCTTGTAACAAGTTGTAATCTTTTGTATGTTTATTTCTAGAACTCGGGTTCTTGCAACTCTATCTTTCTAGGGTCTCCTTGATTGCATCTCTTTTAAATAACAATTAAGGGTTTTTAAATGTTACTTCTCTTCATGTCAAACCTATTATTTGACTACTTCAAAACTCCACCATATCTCTATCTTTTCTATTGTAACCCTAAACACCAAGTTATTCTATATTGCTTGCTTGCTATCATGTTCTTCATTAATGCTCTCCACTTAAAGTTTTTAAAACATGACAATACTGTGATGAGCATAAAACATGTGCACTCTATTACAACTGAAAATTCACCTTCATTGCTTTGTCTCAATATATAAGCATAAATTTCTCCTCCAACATGTTTCTAAACCACACTTAGCTTCACTAGTGAAACCGTGACCATACCTTATCGAAATGAGAACATGACATGTTCAGAACACTGTGAATGTGTTGTTCCTTTTAGTGTAAAAACTCACTGTTCTTTAAATTATCAGTATATAAGATGCCACCCATGGGGTTCGAGCATGGGCTCATGACTCCAATGGGAAATACTCATAACAGGAACCCTAAAAACATGTATAGTCCATTAGCATGACTGTATGCCCTGCATTGTATGCACGATGAACATTATACCATAATAAGATGTATCTGTCTAAATACCCTGTATAAAGACATTTCTTGAATTTTTTGGCATTAAGGGCATGAATATAGTATTGTTTTGAAGTCATGAACCATTACATTATTATTTTAATTCTTCAGTTGATGATCATACACTATTTTTCTCATAATTTAGTTATTTTCTATGAATATTTTACTTTATAAAAGCATACAAACATACTGTTGCTTCAATTCTTGCTCATTAATTTTCACTTGCAGCTCATATG
Source organism: Thuja plicata (assembly GCA_018584345.1). NCBI lineage: Eukaryota > Viridiplantae > Streptophyta > Pinopsida > Cupressales > Cupressaceae > Thuja > Thuja plicata. The sequence goes on along the minus strand of MU218599.1, from coordinate 51,852 downwards.
TAGTTTTTTAATTATGTTACATATCTCCATCTCTTTGTAAATATTACTGTTCGATAAGTATAAACAACAATATTTCATAACATATAAATGATAACAATACCAGGCATGTATCTTCTAACATTGATTTTTTCAAAATGAACTATTATGCCTTTTTTGCATTTGTATACTCACTGTAACAACATTACTTCCATTTCTCATTTGCATAATGAACCTCTCATCCTTCCATTTCTACATATTTTAGTTCAATAAGAACCCTTCCTTTCTCATGTGTCTCTTGCAGCATCCTGGATCCTTTTCTGTATTTGCATCATCTCCCTCCTCATGAATGTGAACTGTAACTTCTTGAGATGTGAACAACCTTTCTTACATATAATGACTTATGTGAAGTTCAAGCACGGGATCATGACTCTCATTGCATTTTCTCTTGCTATCTGCATTCAGTTATATGATCACCTATTGCACACATATCACTAATCAATCTGTTAGGTCAACATATAAGATGAATCAATTAATGTTTATGGGTGAGTGTCATCCATGATGGAATTCATTCATGAATGTTGGTTGGTTCATTTGTGTTTGTTGAATTAACAAGTTGATTAAATTCTAAAAAAGGTTTCTCAGATAGGAATACTAAATCTCTTTCATTCAGATATCTGGTTATAAAGACAAGAATAACATACATCAAAGTGACCATAAATAGAAAAAGGTTTCATGTTTAGAACAAGTCCCTTTAATACAATGTTTCAAATATTGTGGATGCTTATTTTTTTGTTACACTGGTTTCATTAGATTGATATGCAACATTAGAAGAATTGATTGTATGTTGTTTGTGTCCCATGTATTGCTTAGATCCAACCTGACACCTCTTTTCTCTCTCATGATGCAGGTGAAAACCCTAAAGACCTAAATGAAAATGAAGACCAAGACTTGGAGACCTAGGACCTTACAGACAACCAGCAAGCATTCAACAAACCACAACACAATGCATGGTACCCCTACTCCATACTTCTATCATGATTTCTATTCTGCAAATGTACTCTTTTCCTAGACATGAAAAGTGAAATATGAAAAGACACTTGTATACTACACTCGGTTTGAATGCACAATGTAATTGATTTGTTATAAGTTTCTAAATTTTGGAATGTGATCAATAATTAGTTTACACAATGTTTCTGGTCGTCGGTTATGCTTGTGATTCTTCTTGTCGGTAATGCTCATTGATGTTCTTGCTCGGGCATCACTTTGACTTGAATTTTGGTGATCTCTGTCCGTCGGTGTCCACTGACCATTGATGGTTGAAGTCATATTGTGAATGCTTGTCTTTTATCCATTACTAAAAGCATAATATTTTTCTCTTTGATTCTCTTAATTCTTTGACACTTTGATTATAACCGATTAGATTATATCAAGTTGACATCAATGACAATACAATCCATTAATTTATTTAATGTCTTGCATTATCCTTCTTCATTTCAGTGATCAACTTAACATCTTCAAACATTCAATTAGTTACATGTCTTCACTAATCATAATTGCATCACTTGGCATCATTTTTTGTCGATCACCAAGAACTATTTTTGGATCACTAAAAAATAGCATAATCAAGACCAATACCTAAATGCAATATAAACCACATCTTTGGATCCTCTTCATTTATTTCCTAAGCACAAAGACTATTTCTAAAACATAACTAAATAACTATCATATTCAATTATATATCTTTGTCACTAAAACACAAACTTCTAGACCAAAGAGTATATAACACTAAAACATTGACAAACACAATTCTCACACGATCACCAAAATATATACATGTATTTCACTTTTCTATAGCACTATCTTGTCTATCACCCAACCATACTTCTTCTGTACCAACCACCTTCTTCCTGACCTATCCTAAGCACCAAATATACCTTAACATGTCTTTTCCAAATACCTAAGGACCATAGTGTTTTAGAAAATAGAGAAAACACCTTCAGACCGCAATGTTTGAGATCAATGAAAACTAGAACAACCAAACATATATTTCCAACAATATCCATCTCTCTATCTTTCTCATCCATTGTATTTCTATATCTCCCTCAATCATCCCTATTTCTCTCACCATATCTAAATTTATATGTTTCTATCTGTATTTCTCTCTATTTTCATATGTTTTATCCCTTTTCCTCTCCTCCTTGGGCGCTATATGTCTTATATATCTATCTCTCTTTCCCTCTATCTTAGAATCTATATATTTCTATATTTAATTATATTTTCTCTATGTTCATATCCATTTATCTCTTTTTGTCTCCTCTTTAAGCCCTATATCTTCTTATTCTCTATCTCTCTATCACTATTTCTCACCTTCTATATCTGACCTTCTACATATTTCTCTATGCAATTAGATTCACTTATATCTCTCTCTATCTCTTCATCTCTACCTTCCCTCTCTATCCATATACCTATATATCTATGTCATTCCATATACATATTTTAATTCATCTATCTATTTTAAATTCTTCCTTTCTTGCTCAATCATGATCTCTACCTTGATCTAACAATCCTCCTTTATTTTTAGAAATGTATCTACTCTACCAATATACCTCTCACCTTTTTATATTTTTATATCTATTTATTGTCCTCTTTATACCTAAATATAGTTGATATTCTATTCAAGAGAGTTTAAATCTAATGGTAGTGAAAACCTTACTTACCTTCGGTACATGTATAATATAAATATAATGCTATGATTGTCATTAATTATAAGGTCTTCATCATAGAGGGAGATGTTTTGCAAAATAGTTATAAATTTTTTCATATGTTAAATTAGAAAACTTATCATAATCTATTTTATCATTTCAAAGGGTTACTTGTGTATCACATTTATTTGACAATGGGGTGGAGATGTTCGAAACATTAACATAGAAATCATGATGTATTCATATAGATTAGATTGAAAAAAATTGGCCCTAGAATTTTTTTGAAGTACCATAGCCTAACGCGGGCTTTCATTATTCCATATCCCTAAAACCCTTACCCATATTTTTTTTTGAATTCACTTATGTTTTAATCTTTTCTTAGCTAAGAAGTGTCTATTTTTAATTACCTATTTCAATTCGTAAGTGTTCGTAGTTGTGGAATTACCAGTCCCTTTGCCTAAAAACTTCCAACATAACTACAACACAAAGACCTTGTCATTTCATAAGTTAGAAGATCACTATCTTGCATAGATGATATCAAAAGGATCAAATGGTGTTGACACATTTGTATGAGCCATGTTACACCCTTCAACTTTATTTAATAAATTATTGAATTAGAAAATATATTCATTGTCCTAGTTGATATGATGACTCCTAACCATGCACAAAGATCATTTGTAACCCATCTTCATATCAGTGTTACAGGATCAACGACTAGCGCATTTTTAGAGAGAAAGTTGGTGTAGAATTGTGATACTACCTATTCATGCCGAAATCTATGGTGGAAATAGATGAGAAATCAAATTAGTTCATATATTATCTCAAATTGTACTCATCCATTCTATTGAAAAGAGGAGAGATTAACGGTCAATGTTAAAACTTTCTCAATAGACAATTCCTAATTCAAATTTCAATTTTCTTGAGCTCACTTTAAAGCGGTGTGTCAAATCTATTGCAAGTGTATAGACAAGAATTTTTGCATTAATATAAGTAGATCCAAGCTAGTATAATAATTTTAGAAGCATGTATATCTAGAATATCATTCCTTTATTATGGACATATGTGTTGTGAGTATGTATGTATGTATGTATGTATGTATGTATAACAAAGGTTACCAATGATAGAGTAGTTTTCTATGTGGTTCAAGTAGCCTAGATCAAGCTTATAATTTGATGTGAAGGTGGAGTGTCTAGATCAGAGGCTGATAAAATGGAAAACTACAATTACAAAGGTCCATTGTGATATATGTATGATTTTGTGTCAAAGATTGGTATGTATGTTAGCTAGTATATACAGTTGTGAGGTTGGTGCATCTATATTTTTAGTAGTTGTTTATATTAGAAAATTGTTGTGTTTTTGGGTTGGCTCCAATAAATAATATAATATTGAGAGATTTAGAGTCTTTTTAAGGTTGATATCTGTATCATTGATTGCAATATTCATATTTAGTATAAGGTTGGTTTAGGGGAGTAGATTCAAAAAAAAATTCCATTATGATTTTATCCTCTAAGATGTCTAGATAATATTTGTTTATGTATTTCTTCATATGCATTCATTCATTATTTGCAATTTTTAATTATGCTAATTATCCTAACCGCTAAGCTATTGTTGGTTGTGAAGTGATATAAATTAAGATTTGATGATATAACGATACACTCCCCTTCTTAATATATTTGTGTTATAATAATATTATTTTTAGGATTCTAATAAACATGAAAATTATTTCATTTATACACCTAAAATTTACATAATTGATACTCTAGATTACATATACTACCATAAGTAAAATACTTCTCTATTTTCTTCAATTATTATACATACTTATGTTTTTTATTATTTTTTCACCTTATTAGGTCTACCCTATTAACCATGGGAATTGGATGTGTGTACATTTGACTCAAAAAATATTTATTCTCATTGTCGTCCCATAGGATATAACCTAAGCCTACAAAATTTGAATTGACAATGACAAAATATTGTCTTGCAAAAATCCTTGATTCTAAAGAGCTTATACATCTAAACTCTCAAACCCTAGTACTACAAATTTAATAACCAATATACCTCATTATGTATATATAAATTATAGATTATTCCAAACTATAATTGAAATGTTTTAAAGTTAGTTAAAGTATCTTCATGTTAGGATTGTGGCATTAACAATAAATGTTTAGTGACTATATTTAGAAAATTATACTTAGTGTCATGAACTTCATGTGATCATTATCTCATTTCTTAATTAGAATGTACTTTTGATTTTAAGTAGGAACATATAGAATTGTGGGTTTCTTGATAAATTTTCAAAGTGATAATAGTTAGTATTTTGTAATGGGAAATTTGGAAGAATAAGTCTATCATGATGGTCATGTAAGATTGAAGTCTTAGAATGTAGATTTAGAGTGACCTTATTAAGTAGAAATCAAATGTTATTCAAATTTATTTTGTAATTCTCTGCCATCTTCTCTCTATTCCTATGAAATATATGAACTTAGAATAAAGATATTGGTTATAATTATATAACATGTAAGAACTTAAGGGAACAATATTTACTATATTTATGCCTCAATATTTTCTTTCTTAATATTTTTTTAAAACTCATCTTGTTCCATTCATGCAGCTTATCTTTCAAAAAAATAAGTTTTCTTTAAAATATGTAGTTCATGCCCCCCTCTACCTAGGATATCAATTCCACATTGTACATAATAAGGGAGTTGAAAGAAAATAGAATAAAATTTTATATTAATCAAAAAGACAAATTGTACATCAAATTGAGCTACATAATTCATACAATAGACACTATTAGAATCAAACTCAGCAAATTCAAACATATATCTTATAGCTCTTTCACATAAATACAATTACAACATGTTGGAGACAAATAACATACAAACTCATAGCTTTAGATATCTCTATAGAGCTGAACTTTCAAAAGAGATTAAATTAAAAAACAAAGTAATGAAATATATAACTAAACTAAATGAAACAACTATTTTTGAGGAGAAGACGACATAAAATTGTATTTTCACACTATCCACACAATTTGTGAGAATTTTGATTTGATAATGGATAGGTTGGAGAGTATGCTAAAAAATCTAAGGAATATTTTTCTTTAATGCTTGTCCTTAAAGGTTAGAGATTTTCCTACAGCTAGAAAATACAAAATATATGATAGATTAGGTAGGGTAGTTGGGATTATCTACAACACTCCCACTTAATCACAAAAACCAATTCAAATTTTATTCTTCACTTCTTTCCTTTATACTTCAGCATCTTGAATCTTCAAGATCTAGAGATTTAACCTAGGAAACACCATATTTTTTTTGGGATTCTTTACCCATGAGCTTTGGACCTTTTGGTTACTAGTCAGCTGTTGGTTCTGGTGGAAAACACTTCTATTTTCTTAACACCTTCCATAGAATCACACGATAAGTGCTTAGGGATCCTTAGCCTCAAGAATTTCTTCCGTAAATATGGAATGCAAAGACATTCAACATTAATACTTATTTAATCATCACATGGTGAAAGGAAAGAGCAAGAGAGAAGTTGGAGCTAGGGTTATTGGAAGCAATGGGGATGAGTAGACTCTGATAATGGTGATGGCGAGGATGGTCTCCTCTTGAGAGATAAATTTTCTTAGTGTTCTAGATTTTGCAAAGGAGTTCATCTACATTGGTTGTCCCCTTTCACCTGGGATAGTGCTAGGATGTCTACTTTCAATGTTGGTGTAACGTTCCCGCCATTACTGGTGTGCACATCCTAGGAGAGAGAATTCCCTTCCATAATTTTGAAGGGAATATCTATGGTAGGAGAGGGAAAGAAGAATAATTTTTTGGCTTCTCATTGGCTGTGGTGGTTTATGATGATAACAAGTTTATGGTTGTGGCACCTCTGTCATCTGATCAACTTTTGGGTGTTATTTTTTATGGAAAGAGAATGGTGGTTGTCGTCTCATGGATGGGGAGATTATTTTTATGGGTAATGAGTACAATTTTTTTTCTTTGGTTTCATTCTTTGTGGAGGATTCTGAGCTCTTCAAGCATCTTCCTTGTGATTCCTTTGGGATGAGCTTTTTAGTGAACTAGATTCCTCATTCTGAAGATTTGATTTGGAGGTGTTGTTGTCTTGACAGCCTAAGATTTTCAAATGTTGTGGATGCTGGGTTTGTCGGGGCTCGGCTATCTCTTTGTCTTTCTTTGGGAAATATTTGTTATCTCAGGGGCTTGAGTTCTTCTAGGATGGTTACTGTGAAGCTTTTGGTGGTCATTGATGAGCCATGGCATAGTGTTGTATCTAACTATGTGGTGGTTTCTGGTAGATTGGCTCTTTCTGAAGTCTTAATTATTGTCTCCCTTGAGATGCTTATTTTCCCTGCTTGTGTGTTGCCTATGTAGCTATAAGAGATTGTCGATGTTGGAAACCAGTTCTTTTTGGGGTTTCTAGTCAGAAATCCTTTCACTAGATTTTTAGTGATGATGGGCCTTTTGGGGTTGTTGTTTGTTTCTTCTTTGCCCTAGTGCCTTTCTACAGATTTTTTCATAGGCTATTTTATTGCACTAAGTAGTGTTATTTCTAGTAGTATCTTATAGCTTGCCCTTTTTCTACAGCATTTGTTTTCTCTAGATGAAGTTAGTGAGGTGGCCCTTGTTTCTTTGGAGGTAGAGATGAACAGTTTTGGAGACTACCTATCTCCTTTTGTGGGGGAGTTGAATTTTTTGTGGAGCTTGGGTGGTGTTCGAAGAGTGTGGACGATGATGACATTATTTTTCCATTAGTACACTTAGTGAAAAACATTGATAGAGATCACTGGCAGACTAAAGCATTACCGACAGACTAAAGCATTACCGCCAGACTACAAGCATCACCGGTAGATTAAAAGCATTACCAATGAACATTGAGCATACCCAATAGAACACCTAGGTCATGAAAAATTCTAAGTATACAAGTGACAATCATTACCGGCGACCGCAAGCATTACCGGTGACATAGTTTTGAGAATAAAATAAATGGAACAGAAAAGGCATACCTGATGACCAGTTCAAGAAAGGAACACCGACGACCAAGAAAACCAACTATCAGAACCGACAGTCAGTTAAAGAACCCGCAAAAAGTGGATCTGATTTTTACATGATGGATAAAACAATGTAATTCTATTTATAGAGTTTTTATTTGTTTTAAATCATAAATTGAGGGTCAAGCAGGCTTTATGTAAATGTTTTAAAGCATCCTAACAAATCTAAAGCATATCTAACTAAAAGATCAAGGTCAAGTTGTAAACCTTGGATCTAGAGTTAACTTGCGATGCATGAATCAAGAATTAAGCCAAAATATAGTATAAATAGATGTTCAACTCAATTTTGAGTTATCAATTCATTGTTGTTGATAGCCGCAAAGAGCATCTAAGGAGTAGAAGGAAAAATTCATGCAAACTTTAGAAACAAAACACATCAATTGTCAAGAACACACAAAGGCTATCGATGAGCAGATAAAGGTATTATTCAATCATGGAAGGATGATTACTAATATCTATGAAAATTAATAGGATTTGTTATCAGCAATTAAAGATTTCATTTATCATCAGATGAAAGACTTATGTAGTTTCATTCTAACAAGTGCATCATATCTAAAATCCTTTTGTAGAAGGTGGACTTAACCATTCTTTAGAAATCTCTTAACAGAGTGCACACTTAATAGTGTTGCTAAAGCTTCAAATGAAGTAGATCTTAACAGGTCTCCACTATAATACTCCTAGTAGGGAAGGTCATTAGAAGTGACCGATTGTAAGACTTAACTTGCCCCTTCTTATCTACAGATAGTGAGGTCTTGTGCATAACAATCCCCACCGCAGTTTTTTCTTCCTAACAGGAATTTTCTGTGATATCATATCTTGTGTTATGTGTTATTTATTTTCATGAATGTTTTTGTTATGGTTACATACTAAAAGAACTTATGATATGATTGCATATACATAAAGAAAGATGAACAGTTAGATAAGATAATTTACAAACTGATGATTAAGGGTTAATGCGCTAACCAAGAAAAAGTTTAGAGCTACGGATTCACCCCTCCCCTCTTAGTACATCATCTCAATATAATTCCAACAATTGGTATTAGAGCTAAGTCTCTCTCTTGAAAAGCTTAAAGACTTTAGAGCAAAGATCAAAGCAATGGACAAGTTCAGACTGGACATGACTATTGAGAATGAGCAGTTACAAATGCAAATAAACTATGAACAATATAAGGAGGTGAGAATAAAACTGAGAAAATTTCTTGATGAAAGAAAGATTATGGCAACTAGGCTGAATGAGAAAGACTACAAAGAATATGAAATAATAGATTACTTTGAAACAACTGAATCATCAATGAGCAAAGCTTCAGACGCATCAGTAGAAGAAATTACAAGCATACAAGAGATCAATCTACATCTGATAGATCAAATCAAGATGCTACAAATTGGTCAAGAGACTCAAATGGTGAAAATGATTGATGTCATGAATGATGCAAGAAAAGCTGAAAATGAAAGAACTCTAGCCATTGATGATAGGAGGAAAATTACAGAGAAACTTCAAGAGAAAGAATCTGAGATTTTAAGACTAACTGAGCATCATCATGAGGTCACCAACCAAATTATTCTTATGAGTCAAGAAGTAAATAGATTAAATACAAAACTCATTGAAAGAATATAGATCATTGGAGAGCTAAGAGAAGAGAATGAAAAATTGAAGCATGAAATCAAAGTCTAGAATCAACACAACAAATTAATCAAAAAGGCTGAGGATAGCAACAAAAGGATGGATGATTTTCGATTGATGGACAAAGGAGAGTCAACAACTACACAGGATTAGGGTACAACAAGAATGGTAAATCTTCTAATCAACTAGATTAGAGGAATGCTTTCACAACCCCAAGATCCAAGAAGCTGTCATGCAATCATTGTGGAAAACCAGGCCACACCTCAAACATCTACAGAAGAAAAATGAAAGGTATTTCTCAAGCATAATCTACTTTTATTGGTAATTATTATAAATGTCAAAAGAAAGGACACAAAGAACATGAGTGTAGATCTAAAGTGATAAATCCAAAGAGAAAAACCTATATGGACAAATACTGTCCTACATGCAAGATGAATGGACATACACATAAGGAATGCTGGAAAAAGAACAACAAGGCATGGACACCAAAGTAAAATGATAAAAGATACAAACTAGTAAGAGTAGGTAGCTCATATGTTTGGGACTATAACACATGGGTAAATTGCACAGCATGTGGAAGGTATGGTCATATTTCTGCCAACTGTATGAGAAAGTGGACTAGAAGGTCAAGAGGTTGGACCAATCCAGGTATGGCATGCTTGCACTGTCATAAGGTTGGACATGTGATAGAAGATTGCAAAGACTGACTGATAGACACAAGTACACATCCCAATGGAAATACCATTGATGACATCAAGAGAATGAGAAACAAGATGTGGGTAAAAGCCACAAACACTGAAGGTGTTGGAACAAGAAATGCAAATGGTGTCACCTCATCCAATGGATCCAGTGACATCACTACATCTAACTAGATTGCACAAGTAAGTATGGAACTACATTATAAGAAGTTTTACTATGCATCGGTTCCATTATGAATAGTTCATATTGTAAATATTAGCATGAATAAAGGTGCAATATATTGTTATTTGCTAAACTATTGAAAAGAAACCATCGATTATTGGGCACAATTTGCATCAGTGAACACACATAGAAAAGTTAGCATTACTTATTGAAATGTATCAGTCATTACACAAGCTAAGTGTAAACTGATGGATATCGGTGAATGTTGAATCAACATAAGTTGTCTTCGCAACCTCACTGATGAGCATCAGTGAAGTCTCCAAAACCACTAGTGACCCTGACACTTGGCACAAACACCAGAGATTTTATGAATGTCTTTATTGATGAAATCAGTCCTCATAAAATGACGAGTTGGTAAGCATTAATGACAACATAGGGTACAAAGAGGTTATAAAATCTTGACGGGTAAACTCATTTTTGCACCCACAATTTTTGAGCAGAGCAGAGCAGACCAGAGTGATTTAAGAGTAGATTGGAAAGTGACCCAACAAAAATCATTGTGACATGAAGCATTCACATTCACAGGAAATCATAGAGAATCCGTAAGTAATCATACTCACCGATCGCACTATTTTGATTTATGAAAAGTCCTAAATTGCAAACAAGATGGCATCGACTTCTAGGGTAGATAAAATTAAGGAGGATAAGGAGAAACCCTTTAAGCTTGTTAGTAGAGGTGCGTGTGCTAAATCTAAATACAAGCTACACCCTGAAATAGCTTCACAACTTGACAATTCTAGAGCATTCTCCCAAGTCCCACCTAGGGTTTTACTAGTAGAGGACGTAAGGTCCTACATTCACTGCAAGATCTTGGAGATAGGAGATCTTGACCTAGATAATGCCTATAGGGCACTATGTGACGATGTTGGAAAGCTCAAAGAAGAGCATAAACACTTGGAAGTAAAGGGACTCACTAATGCACTACATTTTCCCAAGGTTTTAAAAATAGAATGGATTAAAATTGTTCTTAGCAGAGTTCATGACAACACCCTATGGCTAAACAAGCCAAAGGAAATAACAAAGGATGTTATTCATTTGGTTACTGGTTATCCTACAACCGATAAACCACAGGCTCACAAACATCCATCTCTAGCAGAAGTTGAAAGACTAAATGGTGCAAAATCATATAAAAGGGCACTAAAGGTCAACACCATTACCGACGTAGAACTAAAGTTTGGAGCATGTATTGTTGGATACAAGATAGTCCAAGCAAGCTGAATGAACAACATATCTAGCACTGCTATGAGCACAACATACAAGATTATCAAACAGGGGAAGAAGATGAATCTGGCAGAGATCCTACTACATTAATTTGAGGAGAACATGTGCACAATAAGGTCTTCAAGAACAAACACATGTAAGTTTGGTTCCCTCATAATGTGCATATTCTTTTATTTTGAAGAATATTTTCCTTCCATTGGAAAAGTTACATGGGACACAAGTAGACCAATTACCATTCAGATAAGTGAATTCATAGAATCACTAGGAACATATTTTGATAATATTATGCATGAGTATTTCAAGACTATAAAGGAAATGATACAAGCAAGAACTAGGATTCCTGAAAATCTAATAGAGGAACACCATGAAAAAATATGTTTCATGGTAGATACTGATTTCACCTACATACAAGCAGTAATTCTAAGAAAATCATGGCTTACAAAATTGGATTATGAAATCAAAATAGGAGTAGCCAATGAGTGCATCAAGGCACTATTAAATGAACCAATAGACAACAAACAACTAAGATTTGGTACCTATGAGGAAGCCAAACTAAAGATTAAAACAAATCTTGTTGTCAGGAAGGTTGTAAAACAGTAAAAAAGAATGGTGAAGAATCTGAAAAAGAACTTGAAAATATCTTCTGAAGGAGAAGAAGAAGAAGAAGGTGGGGAGGAACAATAGGGTAAGGAGGAAATCACCAAGGATCAGCTTCCCATCGGTGATACAATAGAGCAACAAGAATCAGAGGAAGAAAAGTCTGATTCACCACCTCCTCCTCCACCTAAGAAGTCTAGAACAAGAAGTCAAACCGCAAAGGATGCAATTCCTTCTCCCATGGTAAAAGAGATGGTGTATAAGAGGAAACCTGACACATAAAAGGCAAAAAAACCAGCTAGGGCACATGACAAAAGGAGGAAATATGTTCAAACTAATGAGGACATAGAGGATTCAGCTATGGATGAACCTGACACTGTAAAACTAGCAAAGGAAATAGCAAAGGTCACATCACCCACTGAGGACATCGATGAAATATGTAAGAACATTTTTGAAGCTACATTTTTTACAAATCCTAAGATTAGGAAATGGTTAAGATGGGATACTGTAGAACAGAATAAGATTGAAGATGCACTTATTGCTAAAATGTGCAGACACTATTATGTCCCACTACACTTCTCTAAGTGTGATGTTCCACAAGAACTATTAGATAGGATTTCTTCTAGATTCACTTTTGCACTCCATGAGGAGAAGAGGATAAGAGAAAGAGTAATGGTTTCTCTTATGCTTCCTGAATCAACAAGAGAGGAAATCAATGAAGTCATGGAGAAATATGCAAAAAGCTTCTCACCCAAATTGAGAGCTTATAAATTTCTAAAAGAGAAGCCTATAGAGCTTGAACAAGATACGCATAAGATATGGAGTGAGATACTCAACCCTGATGAAGAGGACACTCATGAGAAGGAAACCATCACTAAAATTAACAACTCAACAGTTGAGTTAGATAGTGAAGAGGTACAGATCACAGGCCAAAAATAGATTGACATTATAGATGAAGACTAGCCAAAGGATGCTGAAAATGATCAAGTACCAGGAAGCCCCATCCACATCAACTTAGAGGATGAAGAAGTTAACAAAGAAGAATTGTCAATAAAAGGTAACTTAGATTTTGATATAAATGATGAATCATGGTTAGACAACATTATCAATACTGCTACAGGACAAGACCTGGTAGTAAAAATTCAAAAAGATAAAGACATCAATGGTGCAAAGGGAAATACCAATGAACAGGACACAACTATTGACACTGCACCAGTCAATACAATGACAAACATGAATATATTAATAGATGCTATTGATATTCAGTCAAGTCAGGATAAATCATCCCAGAAAGATGATAATATACCCAAGGATATGGGTACAGATTAAAACAAAGTTGCATCCAACACTCCCAAGGATACAGATCCAGAAATAAAGGATGCAACCGATGATCAGCAAAATGTATCAAAAGATCAAAACAAAGAAGAAGATAACAGAACTGATGATACATTGAGAAAATTTGAAGAAAAAGAGAAAAGTGAAGGAGTCAAGCAGGATGAAGGGACAAAACTAAAAGAAAACATATCTTTTGATACACCCAAGGCAAATGAGGAGACATCTTCACCAAACCGGTTGGTGGACTCAGAACAGATACACAAGGACATCTCATCTTCTCCACACTCACCTACAAAATCAACCCAATCTCACACTTTACAGATGGTGGTACATCAATCAGCCACCCAACCAAAGAAGAAGAAAAATAAAGCAGTAAAGAAAGACTTCTTGGCTATTACAATGGATGAAGTAATTGAGGTTCCAAACTGGGATATTACCACTTTGGATAGTGACAAACTTCAAGAGTTTGGAGTGCTATGTCAAATAAAATCCATTCAAAAGAAGATGATACAAGAACACAGGGAAAAAATGGCACTTGACAAAGCAAGAGAAATTCTCCAACAACTTGTTCCTGAAGTCAAACTTGAAGCAAATACTACAGTTAAGGAACAAATTATTGTTCTTACCGATGCCATCATAGAGAAAAGTATAGATGTAGAGCAAGCTATGGAAGAACAAGCAGAGAAGAGATATCAGTGCAAGTTAATTGATAAAATCAGCCAAGAAGTGGCATTGAACAAGGTAAAGCTCTCTGAACTCACTGATGAATTAGAGCCAATTATTGGTGAAGCAATCACCTTAGTTCAAAAGATGTGTACACTTGAGAAATTTGCAAAAGAAAATAGTGACAAATTAGCAGAAATAGATTCTAATGTCACAACCAGTGCACAAAGCCTAACCTCACATGTCAATAGTATCAAGGCACATCATGACACAGTCATAGAGGTGAATAGGCTAAGGTAAGAAATATGGGATGCTGAAACTCAATTTAGAGGTGAGATTACCGAACTGCAGGCACACATTCTACCTAATCTTACTATTTTACAGTAGCATATTTTTGATGCAAGAAATCTTATAGCAACCCCCGAGATGTCTGTAGTAGACAACATCTATGATATACATGTAAGGATTTCACTAGAGCACATGGCTCTATAAATGCTGAGGGAGAAATGGGAAAAGATGATGGAGGAGATCAAGTCCTCACATTCCCACCCTTTTGAAAAGTTGTAAGTACCTTTGCCTTTAGAATCAAAAAAGGAGGAAAGGAAATTTATATAGTATAGTTATGTACAATATATATAATAGAAGAAAAAAGGGGAAAAGAAAAGTATATATGGATATGTATATATACTTACTTACACTTACCGACATATACGTAGGGGGAGTCATTCGAATGACTAAGGAAGAAGTATATTGCACATATCATGTTTTTGATATTAATGTCAAAGGAGGAGATTAATGACATTATTTTTCCATTAGTACACTTAGTGAAAAACATTGACAGAGATCACCGATAGACTAAAGCATTATCGGTAGACTAAAGTATTACCGCCAGACTACAAGAATCACCGGTAGATTACAAGCATTACCAGCGAACAACAAGCATACCTGACAGAACATAGAGGTCATTAAAAATGCTAAGTATAAAAGTGACAAGTATCACCGACGACCACAAGCATTACCGGTGACACAGTTTTGATAATAAAACTGACCAAACAGAAAAGGCATACCCGATGACTAGTTCAAGAAAGGAACATTGATGACTAAGAAAACTGATTGTCAGAACCGACAGTCAGTTAAAGAACCCGCAAAAAGTGGATCTGATTTTTACATGATAGATAAAACAATGTAATTCTATTTATATGGTTTTTATTTGTTTTAAATCATAACTTGAGGGTGAAGCAAGCTTTATGTAAATGTTTTAAAGCATCCCAATGGATCTAAACATATCTAAATAAAAGATCAAGGTCAAGTTGTAAACCTTGGATCTAGAGTTAACTTGCGATGCATGAATCAAGAATTAAACCAAAATATAGTATAAATAGATGATCAACTCAATTGTGAGTTGTGAATTTATTGTTATTGATAGCCGTGAAGAGCATCTAAGCAGCAAAAGGCAGAATTCATGCAAAGTTCAAAAATAGAACACATTAGTTGTCAAGAACACACAGAGGCTACTGACGAGTAGATAAAGGTATTATTCCATCATGGAAGGATGATTACTAATATGTATGAAGCTTAATAGGATCTATTATCAGCAATTAAAGATTGCATTTATCATCAGATCAAAGACTTATGTAGTTGCATTCTAACAAGTGCATCACATCTAAAATCCTTTTGTAGAAGGTGGACTTAATCATTCTTTACAAATCTCTTAATAGAGTGCACACTTAACAGTGTTGCTAAAGCTTCAAACGAAGTAGATCTTAGCAGGTCTCCACTGTAATACTCCTAACAGGGCAGGTCATCAGAAGTGACCAATTGTAAGCCTTAAGGGTGCCAGCAAGAAGTTGGGTCCACTTTTTGGGCAAAAAGTGGAAGTGTTTTCCCTGATTTTCAAGTTGTCTGTCAATTGATGTCAAAATTTGAGGCACTTAGAGATTGAATATCAAAAAAA
>MU218599.1:5213-34704 GCA_018584345.1 Thuja plicata | reverse complement strand
GTTTTCTGTGATATCATATCTTGTGTTATGTGTTATCTATTTTCATGAATGTTTCTGTTATGGTTACATACTAAAAGAACTTATGATATGATTGCATATACATAAAGAAAGATGAACAGTTAGATAATATAATTTACAAACTGATGATTAAGGGTTAATGGGCTAACCAAGAAAATTTTTAGAGGTACTGATTCACCCCTCCCCTCTTAATACATCATCTCAATATAATTCCAATAGACGATGCCCTATTTTTTGAGGCTCGCTGGTTGATTCTTACTTTCTCCTTGAAGTTGAGTTTATGCCTGTATTTTCCTTGAGAGAGAGAGAGAGAGAGAGATTTTGGTTTTCCTCTTCTGCTTGGAGCTGGACTCATTTAGGCCTCTTCTTCAACATTTGGTTCTAGGAGTCATCTTAAAACCTAGTTGTCCAGCTAAGCGTTATGGTTCCATCTCTAGGTTGTTGGACTTTGGTTTGAGGTCTGGAGCTCTGTTTCCTCTTTTGATGGGTTCCTTTATTTCAATCCCTATTGAGGTGAGTCCCTATCCTATTGAGGTGGAAAGGTTTTTTTCTGTTAGTGGTGTGCTTATCAAATTATTTGAGGATGGTAGATTCTTCCTACTGGATTTGGGAGCCATAAAGAAACCCAAATCAAAGGTTAAGAGGCTTTCAAAACCCCCATATTTTGTGTCTAGTTCTTTATTCTCTTCTTGCACAAGCTTGTCTAGATGGATCCTGGTAGTTTTCAAGGGCCTCAGTATAAAATATGGTTATTTTTTATTAACAATCGGGATAGCCTTTTTCTGTTTAGATTTTTTTTCTCAAGTTAAGGGTTCTAGGAATATCCCTTCTAATGAGCTGAGGGTTTCTGTGTATCCCTCATCCATTTCGGTTATGAGCTATTCTGGTTGTGGGAACGAAGTCAAAACCCATGATGATTGCTAGGGGATCCTATGGATCTCTTTGCTCTAGATTTTTTCTCTTGTTGTAACACTTTGGCCTCTTGTTGGGTTTGGGTAGTCAGCCCTCTGGATGATTTGTCTTTAATGACATTTGTTTTTTTGCTGGCCTTCTTCTCACTTTGGGTTGTTGTTCTTTTAATGTTTTATTTCTTGCAGTGTCTCATCTCAGTGGAGATCAAGATCCCATTCAAAATATATATGTACCGGGTTGTGGGGGTCCATCAAAACCTATTTTTTCCTTAATAAAAAACATTAATAATTATTTATCTATTGCCAAATTAACTTCATAACTTCAAACAATTGATATATTCCTCTCATTTTCTAATCTCTTTTATCTACTAAAATTTCCTAATTTGTTCTACAAACTTGAAAAATGATTTTATTTACTCTCTCTCTCTCTCTCTCTCTCTCTCTCTCTCTCTCTCTCTCTCGATACATACTCAAAAGCCTCCTCAAACATTTAACATTCTCATAATCTACACAAAAAACTTCAAGAATTATAATATTGAGAACACAAAACATTCCAATTTATCAATTTATATTTTTAATGATCTTCCACAAAAATCTTCAATCTTTGAGAATTTGAGAACAAAAATAATTTAACAACAACAAACCATTCCTTCAAAACCTACTACTGTATCAAACTTTGGCTTTGGTGGTTTCTTCTCTTCTCTTCAATGTCCTTCTCCACATTTGAAGTAGTCTTTAACAATTTTCTCAAAGTTGTTGACTTCTAATCATCTTTACATTAAATATTTCAATCTCCAGCAATGCCTCTATCTTTAGCTATGGTTAGGTCCCATTTCTTCTTACAACATTCTCCTATTCCTCACTGGATATGATCTACTGTTACATTTTCCTTTGGTGGCTTCTATGTTTAATGAATATTTCTTTTTAGCTATGATTTCATCAATTACTCTTGGACAAACACTTTTCTTAGTGTGATCTATTCCCTCTTTTAATTAACTGAATCTCTTTTTTCACTTTAACTTTCAAACCAATGAATTCTTCATTTTAGACTTTTCCAACTTCCCACTAACGGTTACTACTGCAATAGCTTCAAATATCTCTAAAATTGTTTTCCGGAAATTTCTTCTTTACATTGGGAACAATCTCTATTTAAAACCCATTTTCTTTTAATTTACAAATGCAGTGATGGTTGACCATGTTTTTTAGCAAAAAAGAGAGCAACCCTCTCCTTTATGAGCATAGCCACTAACTTTAAAGCTTCATATATCACATCTTTTTATCTAAATCGACCTTTGTTAGCTAATCATTCATCATTTTCAACACATTATTTCTACTCAAAATTTTATAATAACTTAGGCTATGATCTACTGGCAACATCATCATTTTCCCATGACTATCAACCTTTCCTCTTTTGCACCCCCTTATCCTATGTGATCCTTTTGACATAGACTAGCTCTAATATAGATGATCAGTTACTGCTGATATAAATTCATTTCTCCTAGCTTTATTGAAGCCCGCAATCAATATTTTTTACACAGTAACACTAACAATCTTTTTCCCTTACAAATACAACAATTTTACAATAACAGACACCAGCCTTGTCTTCAAACCAACACTCCCCTAGATCAGATGGGACTAAACTGATGGATTCAAACTTTTGAGAGATGTTCAAATCTTCTAGGGAAAAAAAGACTCAAAGATTCTAGCATTTGTTTATGGAGACATTACAAAGATGGAGCCTCATCTCATTCAAATAGCATATAGTTACATTTAGCTTTTTCATAAATACCTTTAATTTTGGACAGTGACTTCTTTTAACAACAACAAATTTGCTTAACTCCCAGGAAAATGACTGAACAAGGCTGATACCACATGTAGAAAATAGGAGAGAAAAAACAAAATGGAATAAAAGTTTATATTAATCAAACAGACAAATTACACTAGTTTGAGCTATGGTTCATACAGTACACACTACTAGAACAAAACTTGGCATCTTCAAACCTATATCTTATAGCTCTTTCACGTAAACACCATTACATCCTTTAGCGGACAACTCACATACAGAATCATAGCTTTAGACAGCTCTACAGAGCAGGACTCCCAGAAGATAGTGAATACAAAAATACTAAATAGTGCTATATATAACTCAACTAACAGCTATGGACGAGGAGAAGACAACATAAAATAATATTTTCACACTACCCACAAAATGTGTGAGACTGCTGATTTGACAATGAATAGGCTAGAGAGTGTTAAAAAATTCCAAGGAAGATTTGTCTTTAATGCTCATCCTGAATGTTCAGAGAGTTTCCTACAAGCGGAGGATACAAAAGATATGATAGAGTAGGTAGGGTAATTAGGATTATCTCCAACGCACGTCCCCCTGTCCCCCTGTGCTTGGGATATCGGTTGCATGATTTTTCAATTAAGTAAATTAATTTCTTATCTCATAATCACATGTTATAAAATATAAAGTAATAATTGACAGGCATAGATTGCTTATTGAATTCTTAAGACCGCAAGAAAACGATCAAGTTTGCAGTAGAGAGGATTTTGGATTCTAACGTATCTTGATCTTTTAACAAATTCTGTGAGAAGAGGAATCCATCCTATCTCTACAATATATTTATAAATCATATATGCCGTTTGTCCAAGTATATAATCTATTTTTTTGGGTAGAATATCATAAAGGCTTTCACCTTTACGAAGCTTCTGAAAATTTTCATTACTTTATCTTCGAGTTGGGAGCCCCATGTTTTTTCCTTGAGATCACATATATAGTTGAAATCTCCACCAAGGAGAATCTTCCAATCCTGCAAGGTTGATACCTGGGAATACGTTAGAATCCCCAACTTCCCGCTTGCCTTTCATTTTGACAGCCCAATATACATTGAATACGATAAAGGACAAGTCACTGACGTTATCTTCTGGCCTCAGACATAATGTTGTTCGGATTCTTTACAAATGCCTTAATTTTATTTTTTCTTGGTCTCCATAGGAGACTAAACCCCCCAACAGCCCTTCTTGCATCCTAAAATATACCACTCCAAATCTTACAATGTTTAACAAATCTTTTTTCCTCTTCAAGGCTAATTTTTTTCTTGAATCAATACTAACTTGACCAACATATTTTGCTAATGACACTTGATCAGCATTTAGTCTCCTAACGTTCCATCTAGTGATCTTCATTGACCACAAATAGAGACATTTCCTCCCTCTGATCTTCTTATAATGTTTGTCAAACCCTTCTCCACGGCTATATCCTCCCTTTTATATTTTTTAGTCTTCTGACCCCTCTTGTTGCCTACCTTCAATCCGTTTCCACGGACTTTGGATGAGATTAAGTGATGCATATAGGATCCATTATCTCCAATTCCTCTGAAATCAAACAATCATGATTTTCAGAGCTCAAATTGTCCAGGATCTCTTAATGCCCATCCGCTGAAGACTCCGGACCTACTTGGGTATTGTACATCTTGGTCTCATTTTTTATTCTTTTAGAATCCTTTGGTATCAATTGACTTCACTGGAGCATATTTTTAGTCATTGTTAAACCAATCAATGCAATAAAGTCCAATGTCCATCTTCTCTATCCTATAGACGATCAATAGATGAAGTATTTTTCCTTACACTTACCATCGCAGTTCCATATCTGTCTATACATCTAACATTTCCTGAGTCGGGTGTGATTATATCCATAGTCAAGATCATCAAATTTTCCACTATGGCCACATCATTTCTGTTTAATTATGTTCTTGGAACTTGCATTTTGATAGAAAAATAAATTAATCAAGATTCAAAATGCGTCCTAGATAAAAAGTCACAAGTGCAAAAAAAATCATTAATCCTCAATTTCCACAGCCTGAACCTATTTTCTGGTGGACGAGAGGAGACAGATAGTTGGTGGGATTGAATTAATTGTGATAAGTTTGATCTGCACATCCCCAAATCCACATGAACGGAATATCCCAACTGGTCTCCAATTTGATTGAGATAGTTCCGCGACTAATACTCGAAGGTTAGAATTTAAAGTCAGATCCTGATAGGGGCATCGATACGGTTCATGCCTGTGGGCTGATGTTAGGGCACCTTTTCTGAACAAAGACATAAAAGACATCACCTCTGTCTTTGTTATGATCAAAATCAAATATAATGATGTTTTCGGGGACAAAATTTGTAATAGCTCTCTTCTTCAATTTTTTGCTAACCCATTCCGGAATTTCTATTCAATTATTTTTGCTTCCCTAGAACTCTACCATTGATCACTATGTGTTGAATCAAAATATAGTCCTTGGCTATCGTACTCAACATTTGCTAGCACGGGGGATTTGAGGAAATGATATGCTTTCTCGTCATAAAAATTTGCACTCTACCTTCAAGACATGGATCCTATATGCATCCTATAACAAGGATCCATGATAACAAGAAATAGATTCACGTTCACTTTTCTTATTAGATGATAAACTTTCAATAACTAGGGTTTTTAATAAGCTTCTAGTAAATTTCTAGTGACATTACTGATGGTAACAACAATGGAAATAACATAATTGCACTAACCATACTTAACAGCAGGCCATCGGTGAAGGGAAACAATGTCTTCAATAGAAACCATCGTATTTGAATGCACAACCTTTTTTATTCAAATCTTATCTACCAGAACAATATTCTCCCTCTTCCCATTATATACTGCAACAAAATAAAATTTAACTTCAATGTTTACTGGACAATCATTATAAAAAGTCCAAACCTTCTTAATCAGATATTCGGACAACGATGCTATGAGTACATTTCCATTCTCCAAGAAATAAAAGATACTTCAAACAAAGAAAATAGTTATCATGT
Organism: Thuja plicata; assembly: GCA_018584345.1. NCBI lineage: Eukaryota > Viridiplantae > Streptophyta > Pinopsida > Cupressales > Cupressaceae > Thuja > Thuja plicata. The sequence continues at coordinate 28,933 of MU218599.1, read as the reverse complement.
CTTGAATTTTTTAGAGAAGACTGTGCCTTTCGTGAAAACCTAGATTTTGGGTAGTAGAGGGCATAGTTGGTTGCTAAAAGCAGTGAGGGGACTGAAATTTCTTTGTATAAAGTTGTTTTCTTTTGAACAGGAGCTCTGGGCCCACCTTTCTTCTCTCTGCTAAATTTACATGAAGCCAAGGAAATAAGCGCTCTTTCTCCCTAGGCAAACAAACCCTTCCTCCCATATTTGCTAATTTTTTCAGCCGTTCTCTTTAATACAATTCAGTGAATAACATGAATATGTTTGTTGTGGGGAATCAAATATGAAAAAGAAGACATTGGTACTCACACTGAAAAATCTACGAAAAGAATAGAGTGACTCTGCGGGGTGATTTTTATATCCCCCGGCTTCTTTTTTGTGAATATGTAACTTTGAAATTTATTAATGGAAAAGAACTATTCATCAAAAAAAATCTACAAACAGAATAGAGTCTGCTCGCCTTATCGTTCCCCTAACAAATTTTGGAGAAACAAATCCTAGGTTGTGAGAGCTAGATCACACTTTTCGTAGCCAAAACGTAATTTCTACAAATAAGTTATAACAAGGACACGCCTACGGATCTTTCGTTAATCTTAGGCCATTATATAAACTTTAACGCGACAAAATACATCATGGGCGCAGAGATAACTCAAGCTCTAATACCAAATGATATAATATTAGTGAGAGCTTCCATGATTTCATATCACCATAAAGAATATTTAGGAAGGAAAGGTTATAATTTATGAACAGCATCAATGGTAGTTGAATAATACATTTGAGAATAGAATTGGCGGATTTGTATTAAGGATCAAATACATTTTGAAGGGATCTGAAATTCTAATTTCAAAATGCTACCAATAGCATATCATTAGTAAACTGAGAATGAAATTATTATGTCAGTGTAAATAAAACATATTATTATCAAATTTTTAATATAGTTTATAGCACTTTTACATAATCTATAATAACATAAAAAGTGAAGTTTTCTATTTACTACGCTAAGAAAGGTTTTCAAAGGACGTGACATCTTTTACAAAGTATTGCATATGCCAGATCAAAACCAGCCATAGGACAGAAGTACTCTACAAAACTAGCCCAATAAAACAGTAGAGATGGAATGAATTCTAAGACTCGTCCGATTTTAAAATTAAACTTTGAGACTACCTACCAAAGGATATTAGGAAGATACTTCTTTCTATATTTAATAATCGTTCAAGAAGAGGCATCATCTAAAAGTAAAATGTTAATGATTTAATGGAGAAGAGGCACCCTTAAAATAAGCTATGACAAAGTGTTGTTATTACATGAGGGAGAAGATGAACCCTTAGAAAAGCTATGACGAAGAGGGGTTGTCTTAAGCGAATCGCGGGTTTCAAGAGTATCCTCAAAAATATGAATACTGGGATCAAGAACTGCCCATCGAGCATTAACAAGAGTTTTTGGAATATAAAAGACACCCACTACACCTTAGAAACAGTCAATGCAACAGAGTTTTTAGGAGCTGGAGGACAAGGAGGAGGTTTTGAATGAGGACAATAATCATATATATCATCAAGGGAAATAGTTAGATGATAACGAAGAGAACTATTCGACCAAGTTAAGGAAAATAACTTATAAGAGAAGCAAGGAAAAGTAGAGGACAAGTTCCCTGTAGCAATGTACTGCCTACAACAAAAAGGGATGTCCTCGCAGTTAATCATTTTGGATCAAAGAAAATCATTTATCTATAAAATGTTCTCCTTATGTAAATATATAAAAATATCAATATCCACTAGAATATGAGCATAAGGAGTATGATTAAAATTGGAAGTAGCTAGGTACACCTTCAAGAAGCATCCTAAAGCATTGTAAATCACGTCATAAATAGATTTACACCAAAATTGTAAGTGGAGAAATGAAAATTTCACTCAAACATGAGAAATATCAATATAATTATTTAGAAGGTTAAAGGAAGACTCCAAGGATTATTTGAAAGAGTGTGTGTGTCCAATTCCAAATCCTCAACAACTAGATTAGTCTCAAAATAGTCAGAAGAATCAAAACAAAAAACTGAATACCATCTATCATACAAGTAGATATACATCTTATCTACCACCAAAGGTATTTATTATGAATAAAATCACTAGTGAAAGTTAGGATGGGATGACCATAGGTGGCTGAACAAGAAAGTAAAGCCCTTACTCAAAAAACACACATTGCATATCACTTTTGGCCTAAAACTACCAATTGGTTAGTAATACCACAAAGAAGTGGCACACACTTCTTAGCAGAAGAGTTCATAAACAACTTTTGTTGAAGAAGAATGCACCCACAAATTGATCTCAACCTCAAAATCCCCTAGTAACATAGAATTAGTAGGTTAAAAAGTCCCAACTAAGATAGGTGTTGAAGGATATTGAAGAGCCCCAAATGATCCAAGAGAACTTGAACCCATACATCAAATCATATGACCAAAAGACATACCTAGAGAAAAAGAAGTCACTCCACATGGAAACTTCATCCCCAGTGACCCAAGGTCCACCTCATAAGCTATGGGTGGCAAAAACCTGATAGGAACAAAAAGGGAATTCAAATCAAAATAAGAGATCAAATAGGAGACCATCTATTTTATTTTTATTATAGGAACATTATGCTATTAACCAATAATATTTTATAATAAAAAATGTTGTTTCCCACATTAAATTTTTTTTAAAAATTATATTTTTAATTATAAAATTTGTTCTTTCCCACCTTCACTATAAACTAATCACAATCACATATAATGATTATAGCTCTATTCATTGAACTTTTCCTCACATTAGCCTCGAATAACATCTAGCACATTATAATATACAAGGAACACATTTGTGGCTAGAAATTGTTTTTTTCTCAAAGTCTCTCACACTTACACATGATTAAAAATCATCTCAAAATTCCAGCTTATAATGTCAATCTCCCAATCTAGACTTGAAATAAGGTACCTTCAATAGGAGGTGCCAGAAAATATATTTTTACACATAACATCATACGTATATTTCATACATATAAGTAAAAAATCCTACACATGAATAGCCACCCTAGCTGGTCAAGTGGGTGGGGGTTGCATAATTAGAGATGATAAAGGCAATTTAAAATTGGTCCATGTTAATAACTTGAGATTCCAAACCTCAAATTGTGTTGAGGTGGTAGTGTATTTTAATGGTATATTTCATGCTAAAGTGAAAGAGCTTTGTAATATCATCATTGAAGGAGATTCCAAAAATATAATCATGATTCTTTATGGTGAAACATCCTCAGGATGGGTACAAAAAGATCTCATTTCTAAATATTTCCACATGTAATCCTATTTAGAACAAATCAGAATCACTCATACCCTGATAGAGGAGAACAAGGTTGTAGACATATTAGCAAACTTTGGTCCCTTTGTAACTTCTCTATAAATGGGAACTTCCTTGCATAACCTCTTAGGATAGTTTGCACTACCATTCAAGATGATCAAATTACTTATGAATCCCAAAGCTTTACATGCCACCATTTTTATTATATCTCTCCCTATTATTTTGTTCAATCTTTAATAATTGGAATTCTTCTTTTTTTAAGAGGTAAGTTTTTATTTCTCTTTATTTCTTGTCCTATCCTATAGTTTGGTTATATTTTCTACTTCTATAATATAGCTAATATCGACACTCTTTGTGTTACTTGGTCTTTCATGGGGGGCTTTGACTCAAATGGAGCTTGATAATCATGAAAGATACAAAAACAATATGGTCATTTTTCTTGTGTTGCTTAAGGGGAACCTTTCAAGTTACATTGATGGTGTACATGGCTTTGATCCTGATCTTTGTGTAAAAATTATCCATTCTTGGGATAAGGGAAACTATGCCTTTAGATTCTTCTGTAGTTTCTACCTAGATAATTATGGAATAGTTGATAATCCCCAAGGTTCCTAAGAGCTACTATAGGGAGGATTTCAAAAGATTTTTAATGGATGGGGATAAAATCACTAGTTTGCAGACCAAATTTAACCAAGAGGATCTTCCTAGTGATTGCAAGGATAGGGCATTGGTTTTAATAAATTATACCATTCTAGATGGTAAGTTAAATGTTTCCACTCTCAACTATTTTTCATCCTTGATAATTTTAGATATAGGGTGAACTTTAATTTATGTTCTATGTTTTTTCTTCTTTATTTGAATCTATGTTTGTAGCTCATGCCGAGGGTGGGTTTCCCCTCCACAAAGGAATTATTTACAATCTTTCTAATTTCCACCCATTCATATCCTCTACTAGCATTCTGAACCCCATTATTCAAATTTTGAATACCATCTTATTGTGGGATTGTCTAATACCCACGATTGTAAAGGTACATATCCTTCTACTTTGGATACACCCTCCCAAGATTCAAGTTACTTGTTTCAATCCCTAGTGCACTACTAAAATTAAAAATGTGGACAAGGAAAAGAATTTGGTTGGTCTTGAGGTCTAGGAGATTTTATAGAATTCCTCTTCTTCCTAGTCAACTACTCATGAATGGAACCATGAGAATTTTCCTTATAATATCAAAAACTTTCCTGGCAAACCTTCTTTGGATACCTCTATCTCCCCTCCTCCCTTCCCTATTTCTTAGGATACTGGCTTGAGAATATTATTAAGAAATAATAGAAAACTTTCACAATCTATGATATTTTAAATAGTATGCTTCTGGAATCTAATTTTGCAAAAAAATTTAGCATCAACATATTGGATCATACTCCATGATACATCATCAAGACGATGATAGAATGAAAAAGGAATAGAAAGTCTCATGGATCACGAAGTATGATCTAAAATACTGAAGCTAAAAAGTTTTACACAATCTGATTCTAGAAGCATACTATTTACATTATTGAGAACGTTAATATTTTTATGTTTCGTATAACTAATAGAATGCAATTGTATAATGGATTCTAGCCCAACTGCATACTAATACAAATAAAATTAATTGAATTAGCATTGAAGATTGTGGATGAGAGGGATGGTGATTGGTCAAAGGTTGTTCATAATGAGAGTGTGTGGACTACTATGGTCTAGCTAACATGTTTGTTTATTGGGACAATTTAGAGGCTCAAGTAAAATAAGAGATATGGTAACCTTTGATGAGGAGATGAAGGAAGTATTGTATGCTATTATAGTCATCAAGAGAAATAAGGAGGTGATGAAAAGAAATATTAATTAGGTAGTAATCTACACTAAGGAAATGGTGTGCAAGTTTTCAAACTCCCTGCCAATTCTCCAAGAAGAGATGGATCATTATTGTTCATGGAAGAAAAGAAGAGATATTGTATATAGTTATGCCATAGAGTCTCTTATTGATTTTCTAAATAATCAACATAAATATAGAATATAATCTATTCTATAATATTTGAAAGATTTAAATTAGAAGTGAAAGTATGTGAAGATCCCCACCTTGTAGTCACTGGTTCTTTTGGGGTGATTTTATCCCTTTTCATAATTTGTGTTGGTTTTTATTTTCTAGTTCTACTTTTATTTTAGTTTTGGTCTTTTTTGGGGCTTTCTCGCTCTTCATCATAATTTCTTCTTCCACCTAATGGCTACTCTATAATAGTTTATTCAATCTTGTAGTTTATCTAATAAGAATGCCCACTGAAGTATTTACACAAATATTAAATATTGAATGGATTCACTTAGGAGGGGGGAGACTTTACAAGTATCCTTATGGAAAAATCCATTAAAACCTTCTTCACCATAACTCCACTCACTTCAAATATTTCCTTCTAACAACCATCACAAACTAAAATATATATCACAACCACCACAAATGAAATGCATAAGGGTACTCATAAATACAAAGTATATCGTTCTCTAAACAGGAAAAGATAAGTTCCAATCATGGGTCCTACCTATCTTCCCCCCACATTCTAAGGTTTCTCTTTCCATTTTGATGAGGTTAATTTTCACAACCCATGTAAAAATTAAAAAAATATATACCCATAACCAATACACAACCCGTAACATCCATAGTCACATACTTTCACATGTGTATTTAAATGAAAAATCAAGAGACTCACCATACAATTCTTCAGTAATGGAGATAAAAAGTTGAGGAAGTTTTCAAATATAATTACTTATTTGAATTTCCTTCCCAATCAAAACATGAAGAATAGAAAAATATGAACAAGTTATAAAATTCCCGAAAGAAGAACCATTTTTTGTGGATATGTAACTTTAATATTTTTAATAGAAAAGGCACTATTCATAAAAAAAAAAAATTAAACTATGAGACTACCTACCAAAGGATATTAGGAAGACACTTCATTCTATATTTTATAATCGTTTATAATCATTCGAGAAGAGGCATCATCTAAAATTACAATGTTAATGATGCAATGGAGAAGAGTCACCCTTAAAAAAAGCTTTGACAAAGTGTTGTTATTACATGAGGGAGAAGATGAACCCTTAGAAAAGCTATGACGAAGAGGGGTTGCCTTAAGCAAATCGCTGGTTTCAAGAGTATCCTCAAAAATATGAACATTGGGATCAAGAGCTGCCCATCGAGCATTAACAAGAGGTTTTGGAATATAAAACACACCCACTACACCTTAGGAACAGTCAATGCAACAGAGTTTTTTGGAGCTGGAGGACAAGGAGGAGGTTCTGAATGAGGACAATAATCATATAAATCATCAAGGGAAATAGTGAGATGATAATGAAGAGAACTATTCGACGAAGTTAAGGAAAATAACTTATGAGAGCAGCCAGGAAAAGAGAGGACAAGTTCCCTGTAGCCATGTACTGCCTACAACAAAAAGGGATGTCCTCGTAGTTAATCATTTCGGATCAAAGAAAAAAATTTATCTATAAAATGGTCTCCGTATGTAAATATAGAAAAATATCAATATCCACTTAAAATATCAATATCCACTAGAATATGAGTGATTAAATTGAGAGTAGCTAGGTACACCTTCAAGAAGAATCCTCAAGCATTGTAAATTATGTCATAAATAGATTTACACCAAAATTGTAAGTGGATAAATGAAAATATCACTCAAACATGAGAAACATCAATACTCTTATTTAGAAGGTTAAAGGAAGACTCCAAGGATTATTTTAAAGAGCATGTGTGTCCCATTCCAAATCCGCAACAACTAGATTAGTCTCAACTAGATTAGTCTCAAAATAGTCAGAAGAATCAAAACAAACAATTGAATACCATCTATCATACAAGTAGATCTACATCTTATCTAACACAAAAGGTATTTATTATGATTAAAATCACTAGTGAAATTTAGGATTGGATGGCCATAGGTGGCTAAACCAGAAAGTCAAGCCCTTACTCAAAAAACACACATTTCATATCACTTTTGGCCTAAAACTATAAATTGGTTAGTAATAGAACAAAGAAGTGGCACACACTTCTTAGTAGAAGAGTTCATAAACAACTTTCGTTGAAGAAGAATGCACCCAAAAATTGATCTCAACCTCGAAATCCACTAGTAACATAGAAGTAGTAAGTTAAAAAGTCCCAACTAAGATAGGTGTTGAAGGATATTGAAGAGCCCCAAATGATTCAAGAGAACTTGAACCCATACATCAAATGATATGACCAAAAGACATACCTAGAGAAAAAGAAGTCACTCCACATGGAAACTTCATCCCTACTAACCCAAGATCCACCTTATAAGCTATGGTAGGCAAAAACCCAATAGGCACAAAAAGGGAATTCAAATAAAAATAAGTGATCACATAGGAGAGCATCTATTTTATTTTTATTATAGGAACATTATGCTATTAACCAATATTTTATAATGAAAAATGTTGCTTCCCACCTTAATTTTTTTTTTTTATAAAATATTTATTATTTTAATTATAAAATTTGTTCTTTCCCACCTTCACTATAAACTAATCAAAATCACATATAATTATTATAGCTCTATTCATTGAAATTTTCCCCACATTAGCCTTGACTAACATCTAGCACATTGTAATATACAAGGAACACATTTATGGCTAGAAATTATTTTTTTTTCAAAGTCTCTCGTACTTACACATGATTAAAAATCATCTCAAAAATTCCAGCTTATAATGTCAATCTCCCAATCTAGACTTGAAATAATGTACCTTCAATAGGAGGTGTGAAAAAATATATTTTTACACATAACATCGTACATATATTGCATAGAAGTAAGTAAAAAACCCTACACATGAATACCCACCCTAGCTGGTCAAGTGGGTGGGGGTTGCATAGTTAGAGATGATAAAGGCAATTTAAAATTGGCCCATGTGTTGAGGTGGCTATAGATTTTAATGGTATATCTCATGGTAAAGTGAAAGAGCTTTGTAATATCATCATTGAAGGAGATTCCAAAAGTGTAATCATGATTCTTTATGGTGAAACATCCCGAGGATGGGTACAAAAAGATCTCATTTCTAAATCGTTCCACATGTTGTCCTATTTAGAATAAATCAGAATGACTCATACCCTGGTAGAGGAGAACAAGGTTGTAGACATATTAGCGAACATTGGTCGCTTTGTAACTTCTCTATAAATGGTCACTTTTTTGCATGATATCTTAGGATAGTTTGCGCTACCATTCAAGATGATCAAATTACTTATAAACCCCAAAGTTTCACATGCTACCATTTTTATTATATCTCTCCCTATTATTTTCTTCAATCTTTTCTTTTATAATTGGAATTCTTGTTTTTTAAGAGGGAAGTTTGTATTTCTCTTTATTTTTTTTCCTATTCTATATTTTGGTTATATTTTCTACTTCTATAATATAGCTAATATCGATGCTCTTTGTGTTACTTGGTCTTTCATGGAGGGATTTGATTCAAATGGAGCTTGATAATCATGAAACATACAAAAACAATATGGTAATTTTTCTTGTGTTGCTTAAGGGGGACCTCTCAAGTTACATTGATGGTATGCATGGCTTTGATCCTTATCTTTGTGTAAAAAATGTCCATTCTTGGGATGAGGGAAACTATGCCTTTAGATTCTTCTGCAGTTTCTACCTGGATAATTATGGAATAGTTGATAATCCCCAAGGTGCCTAAGAGCTACTATAAGGAGGCTTGCAAAAGAATTTTAATGGATGGGGATAAAATCACTAGTTTTCAGAATGAATTTAGCCAAGAGGATCTTCCTAGTGAATGCAAGGATAAGGCATTGGTTTTAATAAATTATACCATTCTAGATTGTAAGTTAAATGTTTCCACTCTCAATTATTTTTTCATCCTTGATAATTTTAGATACAGGCTGAACTTCAATTTATGTTCCATATTTTTTCTTCTTTATTTTAATCTATGTTTGTATCTCATGTTGAGCGTGGGTTTCCCTTCCATAAAGGAATTATTTACAATCTTTCTAATTTCCACCCATACCTATCCTCTACTAGCATTTTGAACCCCACTATTCAAAATTTGAATACCATCTTATTGTGGGATCGTCTAATACCCATGATTGTAAAGGTACATATCCTTCTACTTTGGATACCCCCTCCAAAGATTCAAGTTACTTGTTTCAATCCCTAATGCACTACTAAAATGAAAAATGTGGACAAGGAAAATAATTTGGTTGGTCTTGAGGTCTTTGAGATTTTTTAGAATTCCTCTTCTTCCTAGTCAACTAGTCAAGAATGGAACCATAAGAATTTTCCTTGTAATATTAAAAAGTTTCCTGCCACACCTTCTTTGGATACCTCTATCTCCCCTCCTTCCTTCCCTATTTCTTAAGATACTAGCTTGAGAATACTATTAAGAAATAATAGAAAACATTCACAATCTATGATATTGTAAATAGTATGCTTCTCGAATCTAATTTTGTGAAAAAAATTAGCATCAACATATTGGATCATAATCTATGATACATCATCAAGATGATAAGATAATAAAAAAGGAATAGAAAGGCTCGTGGATCATGAAGTATGATCTAAAATTTTGAAGCTAAAAAGTTTTACACAATCTCATTCTAGAAGCATACTATTTACATTATTGAGAAAGTTAATATTTTTATGTTTCGTATAACTAATAGAATGTAATTATATATTGGCTTCTAGCCCAACTGCATACTAATTTAAATAAAACTAATTGACTCAAAGCATTGAAGATGGTGGATGATAGGGGTGGGTGATTGGTCAAAGGTTGTTCATAATGAGAGTGTGTGGACTACTATGGTCTAGCTAACATTCTTGATTATTGGGACAATTTAGAGGCTCAAGTAAAATTAGAGATATGGTAACCTTTGAGGAGTAGATGAAGGAAGTATTGTATACTATTATAGTCATCAAGAGCAATAATGTGGTGATGAAAATGAATATTAATCAGGTAGTAACCTACACTAAGGAAATAGTGTGCAAGTTTTCAAACTCCCTGCAAATTCTCCAAGAAGAGATGGATCATTATCATTCCAGGAAGAAAAGAAGGGATATTGTATATAGTTATGCCCTAGAGTCTCTTATTTACTTTATAAATACTCAACATAAATATAGAATACAATTTATTCTATAATATTTGAAATATTTAAATTAGAAGTGAAAGTATCTGAAGATCCCCACCTTGTAGTCATTGGTTCTTTTGGGTCAATTTCACCCCTTTTCATAATTTGTGTTGGTTTTTATTTTCTGGTTCTACTTTTATTTTACTGCTGGTCTTTTTTGGGGATTTCTCACTCCTTATCATAATTTATTCTTCCACCTAATAGCTACTCTATAATAATTTATTCACTCTTCTAGTTTATCTAATAAGAATGCCCACTGAAGTATTTACACAAATATTAAAACTTGAATGGATTCACTTAGGTGGAGGGAGACTTGACAAGTATCCTTATGGAAAAGTTCATTAAAACCTTCTTCTCCATAACTCCACTTCACTTCAAATACTTCCTCTTCACAACCATCACAAACTAAAATCTATATCACAACCACTATAAATGAAATGCATAAGGGTACTCATAAATACAAAGTCTATCATTCTCTAAAGAGGAAAAGATAAGTTCCTATCATGGGTCCTACCTATCTTAACCCCACATTCTAAGAGGTTTATCTTCCCATTTTTGATGAGGTTAATTTTCACAACCCGTGTAAAAATTTTTAAAAAAAATACCTGTAACCAATACACAACCCGTAAAATCCACAATCACATACTTTCTCATGTGTATTTAAAGAAAAATCCAAGAGACTTACCATACAATTCTTCAATAATGGAGATAAGAAGTTGAGGAAGTTTTCAAATATAATTACTTATTTGAATTTCCTTCCCAATCCAAACATGAAGAATACCCAAAGATGAACAAGTTACAAAATTCCCGAAAGAAGAACCGTTTCCCAAAAGAAGAAACGTTTAACTCTCTTATTCATTCATTAACCACATATTCTCAAAAATTAATTGTACATGTGTGATACTTTATGAGATATGAAGAGTGTACTAGGATAGTCATCCATATAGAGCTTGCAAAGATAGATCTTACAATGAGCCCCTTATTTCTTTTATAGAGTCTATGAATCTACTATGAAAAATTTCTCGAAGAGTGAAAAGTCACTCTTTCAAGTCCTCAAATTATTAATTTCATTGTTACTTTAATTCATCATTCTGAAAGGGTCATATCTCAATCCATGTCTATAATGATGTTATGAGAATACACCTATCCTCTTAGTATACAACCCATGAAACTAAAATACATCAAAGTTCACTCATAATGAATATTTTAAGGTAATTTTAAGAATCCCTTAAAGTGTGCATCTAAGAATTGAAATATTTAAAAGTTAAAATAACAATAAAATTTACTTAATATCCTCATTATCCTAGAAAAACTTTGATAATCATTCATAAAAATATCACAAATAATTACAATAGAAATGAGACTATAGTCTCTGCAAATAGTCTCTGCAAATGGACTATTATAAAAGATTTATAGTAATCTACATTAGGTTTTTGTGGGGATCTATGATATCTATGGACCATAGAGTTTTAATATGTACACTTAAAATTATGCATCAATATATCCCAAATATCATAGTCCAAGAAACTTAATTAAATATATGCACACATTCATAAATTTCACACAAAATTTTAATTCTCAAAATTAATTAAAGATAACATTTTATAATAGTTTGATGGTTCGTCCCTAGGGAACCCTAGTTAAGTGGGTGGTGTTAGGCTCGTTAGAGATTAAAAAAGCTATTTAAAACTATTTTACATGGTTAATATGAGGGTCTAAATTGCCTATATGGATGAGGTGTTAGCAAATCATCATGGGATTGATTTTTCCTTTCAATGTGGATGCCACAATCTCATCATCAAGGTAGACGTTCTAATCATAATGATTTTGGGAAGCTTGATTCCTAGGTGGGTTTGTTCATGACACAACCATCAAAATCCAAAATATATTTTCTAATGTTGCAAATGTCAAAATTTAACACACCCTCAATGAGGGGAACAATTCAACTGATAGACTTGCCACTTTTTGTCATTCCAGGACCTCCATTTAAACATGGTTTTCATTGCAATATGTGCTAGAAGAAGCACACGTCTCCATCTTGAAACATCAGCTTACACATGTTGATTCATGTCCTACTTCTTTCCATATTAATGATGCAATAAAATGATGGTAAGGGTAATGATTATGTGATGGAAAGGCTTTCTTGAGAAAACATTCCTCTGGTCACATCAGTTTTTTTATTAGAAATACTTTGGTCTCTATTTTTCTTTTCTATGCTATTCAAGGGCTCTCCATGCTTTCTATTTTCTAGTTTTCCATGGGGTCGACCTCATCAAAATAAAGAAAGATAAACTTGTGATGGTCTAAAAAATAAGTCTATTCTCTGGCCTATTCTTTAGGTGAGCAATGTGGCCAATTATGTAGAAGCAATGAAGGGTTTTTACTCTGATTTATCAAAGAATTTTCTAAATATTGAAATAAGGGGGCCATTACCATTAGTGGAGTTTACTTTGTGGTTTCTATAGATACTATCATAATAGTAACTATCCTTGTTGCCTAAGGAGAAACCCTCCTAACAAATTTGAAAGGGAATTATAAGAATGACTTCAAAGGGTTAATGTGTTATGGAGAGAAGATCTCTCAGCTTCAAAATTTATTCAACATGGAAGAACATTTGGGTGAGTAGAATGATGTTGTTCTTACATGTTCCTCAAGTTTATTGCCTTGGAAAATAGATTTAAACATTTTCACTCTCATCTATTCTCAATGTTTTTTTTTATAGAAAAAATGGTAGAGCCATTATAAATATATATAATAAGAAACTACTTTAGAGAAGCTCAAGGGGGACAGAAGTAGTAATAAAACCCCCTATCCTGGCCAAAAATAATTATATGAACAAGTGTCGATTTAAAAATCGACAGGCTAAATACCAAATAAATATAATGAGAAAAAGCCACATGGACCAGAGACTATCCTATCCCAATGGGTGTCCCATTCCAGAGGCCTGTGATGTCATTGACGAGGAATAATACATTGGTGAAGAATAAAACATTCCACCATCATCCACATTTTCCAAAAGGAGGCTTACATTTTCAACGAGAAAAACTAGTCGCTGCGAACAAACAATTTGGCAGAACCTCGTGAAGTTTGGAGATCTCCCTTATGACTAACATAGAGTCCCTCGTAGCCAAGCTGACAATAGTCATTTGAAATGAGATTCTTAGCTGAAATCCAAAGTTCGAGGATTTCGACTTCTGTACGAAGAAGCTCAGGCACTTCCCCCAATTTAGGACTTGTATAATCTGCCTCCAAGTTAATAACATCCAGAACAGCCCCATAATTTGACAACCAATCTGCTAGTTTGTTAGATTATGTATAGTAGTCAGAAACTTTAAAAGCTTCTGGCCTAGGTAGGAGTCTCCATACTTCATTTAGGACATATTGAAGTTACCAACTAATTGCTTTTCAAGAAATGAGGGAGGATGAAACCAATTTAGAATCACCCTCAACTTGTAACTTATGAATTCCAAACCGTATGGCCATCTTGACAGCACAAAGAAGAACCCAAGCCTCTACTAAATTATTTTATCCCAATGTTAAATCACTTCCATCAAGAGATTAATCTTAATTTCCCTTTCTAGATTTAATCTTCCCTTTCTTAGTCTATTGACAATAAGAAAGAATAAAGGGGGGCTTCCTCTTCTTTATGGGGTGATTCATATATTATATAATTTTCATCTAGCCTTCTCTTCTAGTTTGGGTTCCAATCCCTCTTCCATTCACAACCCTAATTTGTTTGTTGATCTATCCAACCAAAATGATGATAAAGGTACCTCTTCCTCTACTCTAAATACTCAACCCCTAGTACTTTGACTAGAGTTAATAAGTAGAGAAAGGCCAAAATGTTGAACAAGATAAAAGGTCAAATGTGATCCATGTGGAATCCCTAGATTTTTCTTGACAATATTCTATTTTTTTTTCTATTGAGTTATACTAGACCTTGGTTAATACCCCAAAAAATAATAAAACCATGCCCTCTAAGCCTTCATCCCCTTTTAAATGTACTCTGAAAAGTTACCAGGCTACCCAAGGATTATGGAAAAGGTGAAAGGATTCGAATGTGAAAGAATAAATAGAAGATGCAAATTAAAAAAGAAAAATAATCAACGTAGAGATTTATCCTAGTTCACCACAAATGTGGCTACATATAGACTGTAGAGTATTGTATTAATATAAAATATAGGATTACAAATGAGTAGGGGCAGCAATTATAGAGACTCCAACAATATTACAATCAAGAGTCTTCGAATATGAAGAGTCATAATAGGAGGGAAAAGGAAATGGTGACTATTGGCCTTCACTTGCCAACAAAATCCCACCTAAAGGACAACCAATACTGCATCTGATCACCCAATACCCTGCTGAAATGCTAATTTATCTTTTCTTCACAATCCGAAGAGAAGTCCTTGCACTTTCAAACTTCTCTTTGGTGACAACCTTTGTGAATATGTCTGGCAGATTGATTTTGGTATCAATTTTGACAACTTTCAGCTTTCCTTCTTCAACTGCATGATGAATAAAGTGAGCATGTGCATCAATGTGTTTAGAGCGACATTGTGATGAATGATTATGATCCATAAAGATAGCGTTGCAACTATCACAAAATAGATTGTACTCATTTTGATGAACTTTCAAGTCACCAAGTAATGGATGTAGCCAAATAATTTTCCTTGCCCCTTCAAAAAATGCCAAGTATTCAACCTCTGGTGAAGAAAGAGAAATGCAATGCTGCAACCTTAAAGCCCAACTGATAGCAGCTCCAGCAAAAATGAAGGTATATCTAGTGGTAGACCTCCATTTATCCATGTCTCTGGCAAGATCAGAATCAGTGTAACCTTGCAGCTGAATTTTATTTCCTCCAAAGCATAATGCATAATCTAAAGTTCCTTTTAGATACCTTAGTATCCACTTAACTGCTTCCCAATGAGCATTCCTGGGATTTCTCATGAATCTTCTCACAACTCCAACCACATGAGCAATGTCAGGGCGGGTAGAAACCATTGCATATATAATGCTTCCAACTGCAGATTTATAAGAAATTTTATCTATGAAATCCTTTTCTTCTTGTGTTTTTGCACACAATTCAGAACTTAAGCGGAAATGACTAGCAAGAGGAAGAGGAGTAACTTTTGCATCAGCCATGCCAAACCTCTCAACAACTTTATCAATGTATTGTTTTTGGGATAAGTAAATTTCCCTCTTCTTCCTATCTTCTGTGATTGTCATGCCAAGAATATTCTTGTCTACCCCTAAGTCCTTCATCTCAAACTTTCTTTCAAGTTTCTCCTTTAACTCATTAACTATTCTTTTATTTGTGCTGGCTACTAACATGTCATCGACATAAAGAAGGAGAATTAGGAACTCACCATTAGGAATTGTCTTGAAGTAGACACTGTGTGATGAAAATGTGTCACACTTCTATGAATCATTCTATCCAAGGTTGCTCAAGAATGAGGCCTCAAATATCAACTCATAGCTCTCTAGTCATGTAGTGCAAATATGTGTAATGGAGGCCCTCAGATTGACCTATTTAGTGCCTATGCAAGTACACCATGAAATGAGAGATTCAATGCATGAAAATGAGATCTACACTATATGATAATAATACAAGAAAATAAATTAATCTAAATGATAACAATGCATGATTAATCTATGAAAGGAAATATGCAAATCTAATCTATGAAAATAAACATGAATCTAATCTACATGAATAGCCATGGATGCAAGAAGAAGAAGAAAAGAAGATAGAGAAGTTGCAATATCCAAGCCAAAGTGTTCAAATTCTCCTCCAAAATTTCTCTCCAAACCTATAGCATAACAATACTATAATTGTGGATGACTCTAAATGAGAATGAGAGATTTCCTTATATAGCAAAGTGAACGGTTGAGATTAAGAGGCAAAAAGAATTGATCAATGGTTGAGATTAAGAGGCAAAAACCCACCACTTAGGAAGATGTGATAAAAAAGAGATTTCTATTTAATTTAATTTAATTTAATTTACTGTCTTTTTCAACAAATAAAGTGCTTTAAGTGTGGATTTTTATTTATTTAATTAAAAGAGGGGTTTTCTTTCAATTAAATAAATTAGAAGAATTTTATTTAATTAAATGGAGGAAATTGAATTTAATTAAATAAGAGGAATTTTATTTAATTAAAAAGGAGAAATTTACTTCAATTAAATAAGATAAATTTTATTCAATTAAAAGGGAGATTAAATATTTTATTTAAATAAGATAAATTTTATTTAATTAAAAAGAAAATTAAATCTTTTAATTAGATAAAAATGATTAAACCTTAGGAAATATTGAAATAATTAAATAATTAAATTAATTACAATTTGATCAAGGAAATTGATTTGAATTGAAAATATTGCAAAATATTGATTCGGGAAATTTATAAAATGATAAAATGGTAAAATGCGGCCCAAAGTCTAGGCGACCATTTCAGGGTGCATACATTTGCCCCTCTTTGACTAATGTGTGGTCAATTCTGGAACACATGTAGTCAAAGAATGTAGTTGAAGTGTGAGGTTGACTTGGGATCACAAAACAACCCAGACATGTGATCAATTTGGGAACACATCAGGACAAAAATAAGCACAATTGAAAAAGACAAAGTCAACACTAAAATAAGTAATTGACATGTCAGAGATAAGAATCTCAAGCAAGACTGATATAATTGATAAAGATGAATCAAAGATTGAAGTTTCATAGGTACTGCCCCCTCGTGATTAAAATCAAAATGAGATAGAGGAGAAACAACAAATTGATAAATTTTGATCAAATCAAACTAAAGATAAGGTTCTTGATGTAAGATGAAAGATATAAAAATCATAGAACCAAGGTAGATCATTAAGCACAAAATATTATGCCCCAAGATTGAATTTGAAGAAAAGAAGTGGGGTGAAAGCGAATGGAAGATAGAAGTTTCGAAGAGGTGGAAAGAAATGGAGAGAAGAAAGAGAATTTACCACCAAATCAATCAAATATGTAAGATATAAAATTTTGATTGAGATCACGAAAGAAGATAAGGAAATGAAGATCAAACATGAGCACAATTGATTAAAAGTCCACAAGAAAGATGAAGAAAAACCCTCACAAACTCATAATGCAACCTAAAAATGCAAACTAACATGAAGTCTAACAATATAAACTACATGAAAATACAAAGGTGTACTTGCAATAGAGAAACTATAACATAGGACTTTGTGTTCATCATTCATTAGAGAATGTTAAGGAACTTATTTTTATAATTGGGCCATTATTAACAAACATTGGAAAATCACACAATCATCACTAGTCACAAGCGCAACTATGAAGATATGAATGTGATTTATATCAGATTGAAAATGTGGAAAGATTCTAACATAAACATTAAAGACATAAAGGTCAAGATGAATGTGATGTTATCTTACCCAATTTAATATAGCAAAACCACGCTCGCATCAAGGCATAGAGGCCAGGATGACCAGAAGAATGGTTGTGCAAAAATAGTGAAGCATAAAGCAGGAAGCAAATAAAAACATGTTCCATGCCCCAAGTCCTCTAACTATGCATCACGAAGAGACTTATGAGACAAGGACACTCAATGAAAATCAATAACAGTCAGCACACAAAGAAAATGTCATGAGATAGCTCAAGCATTAAGTGTTGCATTTAAAAATTTAAGTGTGTTAACTGATACTAAATCCTGAGGATAAGGATTGAATGCTTGCAAGCAGGTAAGATCACATGACAAAACTGGGAAGACAAAACTGATAAGTGTTGAAAAACACTAGATGTCAGGGTTGTATTGAAAAATATAGTTGGGGTGGTGTTGAAAAACACCATTTGTGAGGCATCCTAAAGATGAATGTTTCCAAGAGACCAAATCTAACACAATTATGCCCCTTGGACAAAGACAAAGACCAATTCTAGACCAAAGCAACAAGGACAAGGCATGATGGAGAAAGGCTAAGTGTCAAGGACACACGCTAAGAAATAAGGGTGCAAAGGCCTCAAACAGCACCCGTTTCCAAGTTTTCACCACTTGGATTTTATTGTAATTTTTTCATTTTTCATTTTTTCTTCTTTTTTTTTTAGGACATTTTATAATTTTTTTGAATTTTTGCTACCAAGGTGCATGTTTCCACGTTTTCACCAAGGTACCTTTTCTATTTTTTTAAATTTTTTTGATTTTTTTATTTTTTTGTATTTTTTGGAATCTATAATTTTTTTTAGAGATACATCAAAGTTCCTATTTCTAGGTTTTCACTAAGATGATCATTTTTTCATGACATTTTCCAATTTTTAGATTTTTTTACAATATATCATTTTTTTGAATTTTTTCAGGATCAATAAATATGTACAAAAGGATGCCCCCAGACAGAATGGGCATCATGGATAGAACTTCTTCAGGTGCAAAACATTGATAGGATTAGGGAGTTGTTCTCCCTTTTTTGTAGATAGTAAATAAGCACCTATCCCAAAAGTTTCTATGATAATGTAAGGTCCAAGCCAATTAGGTTCAAATTTGCCCTTTTGATCTCTATGTTGTTGATTCTTAGGATTTTCACGTAGGACAAGATCTCCCACTTGGAATTCTCTAGGCTGAACCTTTTTGTTGAAGGCTTTGGACATGCACTCTTGATAGACCCTCATATGGTCAAATGATGCTTGATGTTTTTCATCTAGAAGTTCTAACTCTTGAAGTCTCATGGCGCGGTAGTCTTCATCTATAACTAGACAATGGAAAGAAACTCTAAGAGAAGGAATCTCAACCCCCAAAGGTAACATTGCTTCAGCACCATATGCAAGGGAAAAAGGAGTAGCCATAGTAGGAGTATGAATACTCGTTCTATAGGCCCACAAAGCCAAATTTATCTGTAAATTCTAATCTCTACCGTTCTTACAGACTGTTCTATGCAAGATTTTAAGAATGGTTTTGTTTGATGCCTCTGCTTGACCATTTCCTTGTGGGAAGTAAATGGAGGACCAATGTTGTTTAATCTTGAATTTTTTGCAGAGTTGTTTAAGGTCCTTATTTTTGAACTGGCCTTAGTTGTCATTAATAATCTCAGAAGGCACTCCATATAGACAAATGATATGGTTCAGAATGAATAGAGAGACTATCTTGCCCGAGGCAACAGAAAGTCGGACAACTTCTACCCATTTGGTGAAGTAATCAGTAGCAGTGATAATAAACTTGTGTCCACTTGATGAGTTGGGATGAATCTTCCCAACAAGGTCAAAGGCCCAATGCTAAAATGGCCAATGAGACATAGAAGGAATGAGCTCCCTACCTGGAGCATGTATTAGGTTACCATGTTTTTGACACTTTTCACATGACTTGGAAAAAGCTACTGCATCAATCTGCATTGTGGGCCAATAATACCCCTCCCTAAGAAACCTTCGGGCCATGGAAAGACCATTGGAGTGTCCCCTACAAACACCCTCATGAATGTCAACTAACGCTTGATCAAATTCTTCCTTTTCTAAGCATCTAAGAAGTGTTCCATCTAGACCCCTCTTATACAAATCACCAGCGATAAGGGAATGGCGAGAAGTGTTTCAGGTAAGGTTCCAGCATTTAGATCGGTTAAAGGTTTCAGGTATAATGCCATCACAAAGATATGAGTAAATGGCACCATAACGGGATGACTCATGACCAAAAAGGGTACAAATGACATGGCTTTCTTGGGAGTCAAAGATAGGGTGATGTAGCTCTTCCATCGGGAATTCAAATCTTGATTCATGTTGCTCTAATTGAATAAGTGAAGCAAGTGTAGCCATAGCATCAGTTGCTTTGTTTTCTGCTCTAGGGATTTACTAAAATGTGACAAATGTAAAATATCTTTTCAAGGAATCAAAGATTTTCTTGTAAGGTACCATTTTCTCATGTTTTGTATGATATTCATCATTAACTTGGTTGATTATTAGTTGTGAATCCCCATAGATGGGTAACCCTATGATCCTCCATTCTATGGCCATCTTAAGTCCATTTGTTAAAGCTTCATACTCAAAAATGTTATTTGTACATGGGAATAGTAATTTGTAAGACTTAGGAATTGTGTACCCATAAGGAGAAACAAACAACATTTTCAATATTTTCACTGAAGATCTATCTTGAAAATAGCTAGGGAGATGATCAAGTACCTCATCCTTAGGTGCCTCAGAGAGGTTTTCACCCTTGGACATGTCATTTATTTTTACTTTTTTTTTGTTCTGACACCTCTACATAGTGGTTTTTGCCATCAGAACACCTATTCTTTTTATTTTCTTTTCTTTTTATCTTGTGACTAAGGTACTTGATGTCTGGCTCTATCATACCGGTAGCTAGTTCCCTGGTGGAAGATACTATGGGTTTAATATAATTTAGGTAACAAGCTATCTCATAATCATTTTGAAATGTTAAAAGCTCAAGTTCTTGATAGCATTGGGACCAATCAATAAGGTCCGGACGAATAAGAGGTAAGTCAATGGCTGGTTCAAGGCTATAAATGTGAAGGGTATTATCATTGGTGACTAAAGTGTCAGAGTCTATAAAGTATCTCTCTAAGATACCCAAGTCAGGATTCATCCTAACAAGTGAAGAATCATCCACTAAGGCAACATGTGCGTTCAAAACCTCTAATCCTACACTTGACTCGTTGGCTACCTCAAGTTGAGAACTATAAATGTGAATAACATAAATATCTCTATCAAATGTGGAGGGATCTAAAAAAGAGTCCCACTCATACTCATTTGAACTTGTATCTGAACTGTGACTAGGATGCTTACAACATGAAGGCTTGGGAAATCGTGATGTAGAAGGTCTAGTTTCATCAAAAGTAGCACTTTCTCTTTCCAGTAAACGAACAAGATTCTTATGTTGGTGTTCTCTCAAAGGATCTTCTATATCTGATTCTTGTTCTAAAGTTGCAACTGATGCATGGGTGACTAAAATATTTGAATCTCCCCAAAGGAGATTGGTGGAAGAGACCCAATCTTTACACATATCTTATTGATTTGTCAAATTAGGTACATACTCTAGTTCATCATCACTATCCAACTTTTCAAAGAGAGGATTGGTATGCTTGTTGTAATTTTCAAATCCTAGGCCAACGGGTTTCTTAGACTTACATCCAAATTTAGCATGATCAAGAGGTTCAGACCTAGCATCCAAATTTTGATTAAGAGGGTCGTAACCAGGATAGCCCATCTTCTTGAAAAAAGTATATCCTCTTCCATAAGCTTTAGGAGAAGGGGAGAAGTTCTCACTGTGCATATATTTTCCTTCTCTATAGATCCAATCTCTAACAAATGTTTCCTCTTTCTCATCTTGAATAGGCACTGATGATTCTACAAATTTGCCAAACAAAGTCATAGCTGAAGAGGAAGGTTTCTTTTATTTTGAAGGTTTACCATAAGACCGAGGTGAAACTGGCAATGTTGTGAGGGAGCTGAGTTGATACCCACCATACCAAGGTTTATTGTCTTAAGCTCGTCTTTACATTCAGCCAAAGTAGCATCAAAATATTTTTCTTCTCTATTGAGGGGAACATGAGCCCCTGCTAAAATTGAATTAACAGATAAAGTGTTATCCCCAAGTATACAAATCTCTATTCCATTATGGGGGAGCTTAACACATTGATGGTAGGTAGATAGTACTACTTGCATGTCATGAATCCATGGTCTACCAAGTAAAATATTATACGCAAGGGGTCCAGCATCAACTATTTGAGATAAAATATCCTTTTGAACAGGGCCAATCCTAACAGGAAGGACAGCGAACCCCTTGGAACTTCTTTCTACCTCGTCATAGGCTTTGATAGTAATCTTCTTTCTGGTATCTATAACCTCTTCAGAATAACCCAATTCTTTCAAAAGACTAAAAGAACAAATATTAAGCCTAGGACCCCCATCTATCAACACGCGCCTAACATGGGTTCTATGGATCATGACCTCAATGTGAAGGGCAAGATTGTACAGATGGCTCAAAGATTTATCATCTTCTTTTGAAAATGTAAGGTAATGAGGGCTAGCAATGTGATTAACCATATTCTAGAATTGATCAATATCCAAGTTGTTGGGGACATTTTCCATGTGCAAAGCATCCTCAAGGATTTGTTTATGTCTTGGAGACAACTCTAAAAGCTCAAAGATCAAAATCTGAGCAGGAGTTCTTTGTAACTGATCAACACGATTGTAGTTTGATTTAGGATTAACATCTGGCTTCAAGGTAATAGGCTTGGATGCCACTTGATTAGGTTTACTGGACTGACTTGAATTGGGTCCTCTAATGACAATGAAACCTTGACTTTGGGTAACAACATTAAGGGCTTGAGATGACCTTCTAGAGTTGGGACCCCTTAGCACCACAACAGGCTCTTTGTCAAAAATAGGAGGAGAGTCTTCATCTAGATCATAACCATAAGGATCTCTTACACTTATCATGTTAACATTTTCTTCCACAAATTCAAGCATGTTGATGGTATTCTCTACATCCGTGTAAGTATAATTGATCTCAGCTTTGCCATTCTTAACTTTAGAGGTTTCCCCCTTTTCATATTTGGGCAAAGGTTCCTTGAATGCCTTGTGATCAACATTGGTGTTCAATCCATCTATTGTAATTTGGTTACTCTCAATGAGATCCTGAATGATATACCTGAGTTTCCAGCAGTGTTCAATGTCATGTCCAATACCATTATGATATATGCAAAAGGATTTTTCGTGCCACCACCATGGTTTAACTTCAGGTATGCAAAAATGTGCTACATCTAGAGGATGTATTAGATTGCTATCAACGAGTTTCTTAAAAATTTCCCCATATGTTTCACCAAGGTTTGCAAATTGATGTTTTTCACTCTTAGGCTTACCTTGGTAACTTGGCTTACTTTCTTGTTGAGTGGATGCATTGGGCTTGGTAGCTTGAATAGTACTAGATACATGGAGCATAGGTTGATATTTATGTTGGGAGGAATACACAACTACATCATTAACCACTTATTTGTTCTTATTCCAATATTGATTCTTCCATTTATCCTTGTTAGAATTTTTTTTGTTTTGACCATTGTTATTGTTATTTCCATGTTTGGTCAAAATTCCTTGTTCTATTAAAACATCCTCAATCTGACATGCAGTCTCAACCATGGTGTAAAATGAATCAAAAACCATTTTCTTAACCTCATACCGCATTTCGGGGACCAAATTACTAACAAGAATGTCAATCTTTTCATTATCAGGAATAGTTCTAGAATAG
>MU218597.1:8715-19660 GCA_018584345.1 Thuja plicata | reverse complement strand
TAGAGCTCATGCATAGAGCCATGTTTAACAAAGATCAAGTAAAACACATACATGAACAAATTGAATAGGATCACACAAGGGAAAAAAAGTCTTAAAAGAATTCTAAATGAGATGTATATAGAAAAGGCCAATCTTCAAAAATAATGAAGGGAATTAAAAGGTGATCACAATAGAGCTATTGTATTGCACAAGGATGCTTCTTCCAAACCTATTGATATTGCTACAGATGATAATAATTGGAGAGAATAAAAATAGAAATATGAAAATGAAATCAAGGCACTAAAAGATGCCAATCAGGTACTCACATAGGAAATTCCAAAATAGGTGTTTAATACTCTTGAATAATACTAACCCATAGGGTTGAATTGGTGATGAGTAAGTGTGAAGAGATATATAATGGTTATCACATATTATTGGATATGCTACAAATATTCAAAAAACATGTGCCATGATTGGATGATCTTGTTAAAAGATGGAAACCCTCACATTAGGAGCTTGCAAGATTATGTGAAGTTACTCAAAGGGATCCAAATGCATCTGCAAAGATAAAGGAAATAGAAGAAATGATTAGTGCTATCTTGGAGGAACTTAAGTACATAGATGTGGAGGAGAAAATGATAAATGAGAAAATATCTTCTTTCCACACAATAGAACACTGGTATATCCCTAAGTTTGTTGACAAGGAAGGTCCCATTAAAGGCCTTGAAGAGTGGAAAATTGGGTATAATGAAATGGTTCCTAGAATTATTTGACATCTGAAAGAAGATATGGATTTGAAAATACATAATTTCAACATGTTCTTGGATAGAGCATTGCTCTTGAGAAATAGGTTTTCAAAATTTGTGCTATAAGTTTGTTCCGTAGACAACAAGAAATGGAAAGGTAATGTACTTATCATGTGAGATATACTCCAATATGGTTGGTCTATGCATGTGCAGATTTTAGAATGGGTGGAAGAGTACCTATGGTATATTAAAAGAATGTCTCAAGAGGAAGAACAGGAAAGAAATGACAAGGAGTAGGTTGGTGATGATGTGATAGAAGAGTGACCCAATCTTTACATGCTCCCTTCTTTTACTAAAATTATTATCGAAGGTATGTCTTATTATTCTCTTGTTGTACTGTGTTTCTCATGTTTTTAGTTAAGAAATTATTATGATGGTAATTATAGTTATGAAGGGGTACAATATAAATGGTCTAAATCTTGTCTCTTCTTGTCATTTTTTATAAAGGAGAAACCAAGACAATAGTAAATTGGAATTTGGAGATATATATCATATTTTTAGAGACAAACATCAAATATATGTAATCAGTTATGCGAAGATAATATAAAGATTTAGTTTCTTTCTCTGCAATTGTGGTGTTGATAAATTTATTTCAAATAAATTATTTTTGATTTTCAATTTAATGAATTGAAAGCTAATTTATATTTTTTTGTAAAGGATTATTTATTATCACATTAACTTGAACAATCAAGAATCATTTGAGAAGTGTTATTCTTGTGGTTCTTGTCTGATTGGCCTACTCAAGTAGAATTTAAAATCAATCAGACTAATTGGTGTGCTACATATCTAATTACCTTACATTGAGAGTTGAATAGTTGATAAATTTATCTAAGGGGAAGATTTAACCGTTGTATCACAAATTTATACTTAAATATTTTAAGGGAAGTGTGTTCGTGCCTAATAAGGATAAGGGACTAGTCTTATACACAAATTACAATTTTTTCAAAACAAAAACAAATATAAAAGTTCAGTAAGAGTAGATAAATTAGAATTAGAAGAGGTAGAAGATAAATAGGAGAAAGATAGTCATAATAGAATTAGCCTCGGAAGGAAGATATATAAAATTACTAATTAAGCATAGATTAAGATAGTTGTAGATCACAATTTGAAGAGTAGTTAGATAATCAGAAAATAAATATATTTTGAAGGTACATGCCACTTTGGGATAGAGAGTAGAAAATAGATATAAGGAGAAAGATAACTATCTTCTATAAAAAGAATCAACTCAGGGATTAAGTTGGTGTACAAGTGCACCCACCTAGGTCCTACAGAGCCTGAAGAGTAGATGATTTTTAACCACAAACATGTTTATCATGTTCATTGGCAAAGTCGCTTGGGAAGGTTGGTGATAGAACTTGGTATATTATTAGATCTTTCCAAGTTGCTGATTTGGGAACCAAAAAACCCTATCCTTGAAAGAGATTCATATGATTCTAGATACACTCCATGGAGACAATCCTATGAATGTTACAACATTATTGCACAAAATGTAACACCTCTACTTATGAAATTATACAAAAGAAACCTTGTAGTTCTCTTGGCACACTACGAGATCTAGAACTCTCTAATTACACCCTTTTTCCCCCAAAAAATTTCATCCTTTGTTGATCAGCCTTGAAATCTATTTTATAATGCAAGAGATGCTACAAGCTGCAGGACGACATCTTTCATAAAATATGTAGAGCCTCCATAAATTGGTTGTAGATAATCATCTTCCAGCTAGAATGATTGTTCTTCCATTTTGTCTTCCATTTTTTCCCAAGGCCAAAGGGATCTAGAAAGCCTTCCAAACTTGTGAGTCTTTCCACTATTGCACGTAGACGATCAATGTCATAGAGGACCAGAGGATGCAAGATACCCAAACCCCCATCTTGAGAGAGAATATTTTGAAAGTGATTCTCAAGGGGTACATGATTCCTTCGTGGAATCATCTCTTGATATTTTATTTGGATCACCTTCTGAATCCTCCCACCTATGGAGATTGGAATAATTTACAAGAAGCAGACAAAGCCTACCCTTGCACTTGAGCATTTCAATACCTCTATTCCCATCAAAGGAAATTTTAATACCTCCACAACTATAGGATAAAGAATTTATTGGTATATCATCACAGTCCTTAAAGACTTCCTGAAGCACTATCTACAGAAATCCTTTTCTCTCATACCAAAATCTAAACACTCTTGTCAAACAACCTATTTTGAGCCCTTTTTTGAAAAAAAAACACTTAAAAATAAACCCAAGGGTCGTATTTATCTCTTATTTGTGAAAATAAACAACTCCCAATAGTCAACTTGCAAGCATGGTGGAAACACAACTGCCATACTTAGAAATTATGTCTTTTCTTTATGGTTCTTCAAGTGCCTAGACCTATTTATTCTTGGTTATATAAAATACATTTGGTCACTAAAAATAGTTTAATAGGAAGTACAATTATTCTACTACGTAAACTGATAAACCATCCTCTGCAAACTCAATTTCAATTGTCACTTCCTCCTCAATTCTTTCAGATTTCATCTCTATCCATGGACTAAACTTTTCTCTTAAAGTACCTAGACCTACTAATTCTTGGTTACAACAAATACATTTTGTCACTCAAAATATTTAACGGACAGTATGATTATTTTACAATCTGATCTAATAAGCCATCCCGTATAGAATCGATTTTAGTTGTCACTTTCTCCTTGATTCTCTTAGAGTTCATCTCTATCCATGGACATCACTTTTCTCTCAGAGTTCATCTCTATCTATGGGATATGCTTTTTTCAATTCCTTCTCGATTCTCTAAGAGTTTTCAATACCCAAATAATATTGAAGATACACCAACAATCATAAAACCCATTATTTCCATTGTATTTTGTAGTATTATGGGTACAAAAAAGAGGAGTCATGAAACAACTATTCCATCACTATTTCACAAGGCTCATAATGCGGGGTCACAAAATAGCGAAATATCTCTATTTCATGAGTAAGAAGTTTTAATGTTGCAAAGTGGGGAAATAGCCAATGCAATTTTGGGTGTCAACACCTCTCATACCAACATGAAACTCTACTTAGACATGCACATCACATACTTCAACCACTACCATTTATACAAAGCCTTTAACTCCATCCTTGAAAGAGAGATATTGAATAAACAATACACATTGCAATCGAAACTTTTAAAGATGAACTCAAAACAAGATAAGGTCTAACTTTTATTGAAAAGGGGGCTCATCGATGAAATAATGAATATCTAAGAAATTATTAACTGTCATAGAAATTTAAATATCAAGAATCATTTGAAACCAACAATCAACTTGTAAAGGGTATTACCTTGATTTTATATACATGCAAATATAAATTCTCATTTGAGTTCATAGAGGGCATTGCCCTGATTTTAAATGTATGCAAATATAAAGTTTATAGATTTTACTATTAAAATTTTTGTTGTAGCATCAATAGTGTTGAGGGAAAGCTATCCATCTTCCACGGTGCCAATTTATTCAATAGACGACCTTCTAGCACCTTTAGATTTCATTTCGACTTCATTGACATCATCAATGACATATGATTTTTCCTCAACCCATATACCTACACATTTGGATTACCATGTGAGACCCAAGTTTGTATTATAATTTCATTTAGAAAATATTTTATCTTTTCTCCAACTTAATTTCACTACAAAATATGAATGGTCCGTGAACGAAACTTACACTAAGAAGTAGGTAGCAACAAATTTGTTGAGTTATCCCAAAAATTCACCATACAGACTATTCATTGCACCTGGTGCCAAAAAGTATAAAAGCAATATTAGATTTGATAAAAAAATATTTTTAAACAATGTAACATATGGGAATACATAAGGAAGAGAAGTAGAATATTTTTATAATACATCTTGTTCAAATTTTTAACAAAATCTGAAAAAAAAAAAATGTTATCTCTTTCTTCTAATTTGTATGTATCATTACTAGCATTGTAAGATAAGTTGGTTGTTGGTACGACAGATTCAAGTTCTACAAAAGCATGATCTTTCAAATCATACTTGTATAGGAATTTCCCCTTTATTTTGTTCTACCAACATAATGGGAGTTCAATGCATTCTAACCTGTCCAAAAGGTCAATATCATTAGGGTAATCAAACACCCTGTTATCGTCCTTTCTTCATATACTTTGAACCCTTTTGATG
Source organism: Thuja plicata (assembly GCA_018584345.1). NCBI lineage: Eukaryota > Viridiplantae > Streptophyta > Pinopsida > Cupressales > Cupressaceae > Thuja > Thuja plicata. Next base: position 14,710 of record MU218597.1, on the reverse strand, counting down.
TACTAGGTTCCATAAGAAACACCTTGTCTTTTACTTTGACAAAGACCTTTTCTTGTACTGTGTTCAGTGGGAGGTATTGAATTTCTCTCAAACTACACCGTGCAATCTGATCCAATACCAAAGCTAATTGAAATACCCTTTTGCAGGGCCCTCTCATCTCGCCTAAAGTAGACCCAATTCCTCACTTTATTCAACCTATCTTTGGACAATGTCTAATTTCCATTCAACTGACTAAGCAAACAAGATTTGAACATATCCTTCCCATTAAGGTCTACCACTGGTTTTATAGTTTTATTTACATTTTTATCAATGAAATCTACAATTTCATCTAACTCATGCCTCCACTCACTTTCCATTATTTTCAATTCACCATGATTGTGTATCATTGAATACATAGATTGGAATTTAGATTTCAAATGAGTTGGTAGAGATTCATCAGCTACTTCAAACACAACTTTAAATTTTGGATAACTTTGGTCCTCTGTCCATGGTTTAACCCACCAAGAAAATTGTGTGGTATTCTCTGGTCACGTGCAAAGTTTGATTAAAAAAATTTGTGTATCTTTCAATTCCATCTTGAGTGCTTCTATAATTTTATCATCTGTAGATATTGAATCATATTATGATAATATGTTAACATTATGTATCCTTTCTTGGTGCAATCTATTCTAGATTCTTTCTTGCTTCTTATGAGATTTATTAAAATGAATCCCTTGGGCATTTGATTATTCTTTTGTAACTCTATTAAGAGTTCCAAAAATGTGAAGCAAGTAATTGAAATTGTAGGCCCTTTATTCTCTAACCATCCCACCAAATTTTCTAAAGAATTTCTCATATACATCCAACCCAGTCGGGTGCAAAACACATGGCAGATGAGAGTATTGATCTTGAAACAATATCAACAACAAAACTAAAAAGTGGAAAGAAATTTTGACATCTTGACATGCCTCTCTGCTAATGAAATTTATGTTGACATATTATTAGATTCTTTTCTTAGCTAACAGAACCATAATGTGAAGAAATAATGTGCTCATGAAGCATTTTGCACTCTTTCCCAAAGAGTCAAACTCTTAGCTGTAAATATGTCAATGTAGTCAGCAACAATCATTAGATATGTCTCTATGCCTAGTGTGTTCTCTACCCTTCCACTAGATGTACTTCTCATCTATTTCAAACACCTCTGAACATACCTTGAACCAATGTGTTGTGTTGAACCCCAATTATGTCAATCTATCCTCTCTATATCTTCACTTTTAATATTGTGATCATCTAATGAACTACAACAAATTGTATGTTTGAAGTCATTTTGGTGATGATCAAATGAGTTACAAATGTGATGATAGAGATTAATCATTTAATGTATTTTCATTGATGTCAACTTATTTTCTTATCATTATGGTAACAAACATCTATTATGAGTTAATTGGTACATAATATCTAAAAAATTAGGCTCCCTATCAAAGTGCTCAATCTATCTAGTCCCTGGCCAAATCTGGACTAGGGAATATCATAGGGATTTGAAATCCCTAGTTGGTCCTTAGGTAACCCAAACATCTCGCACAATGTAGTGATGCCAGGCTGGCAGGTAATCTCCACTATGGGTCCCTAAATAGGTATTTCAAGGATGTGACACACATTCTCAAGAGTGAATATGCACTCTCTAGTGGGAAGCTGAAAGGTGTACATGTTCAAGTACAACCTCTCAAGCAAGGCATAGATTAGACCCATATTGGTCATGATCTCAGGCATATAAGTAATCCAATAGAAGCCTAACTATCTCAGTACCTGGAACTTATCCTCAACCATCTGGAAATGGTATACCAAACCTAGCATTCTGGACTCAGCATCGGAAAATGTCATAGACCATCTGCAGAGAAAAGTATGAACATGATATTAGTACCACAATCAAGAAAATCAATTAAGACATGTGCTAAAAATGAAGTTTTCTAACTAAAAGGTCTATTACAACACTCTTGTGTCAAATGAAAAATGGTTAAAGTCAATTGTAAAACTAAATTAGCAATTGTGAAATTCAATTGGAAAATGCAGCAATAAATCATGCAATTGTGGCAATTTTATCAGTTGCGAAAGGGAAATCAAAATTGTAAAATCCAATTCTCAATTGCAGAAAAAATGTGCTCAATTGTGACATCTTTAAGTTTATGGGCCTAAACTAATAAATTTCAAAAGCATTAATGACGCATAATAAATGAAATAGGGTATGGATACTCACCCCGCCACCTGCACCTTGTGGCTAACCAACTATACGAACTTGGTCTGATAAGTGTGTGACTCCGACAAGACCTGCCATTGTTCAGAAGAAGCTAGAAAATCAAAGATAATCGAAGACTTTTCTTACTAGGATATTCTGAGCTCCTTGATTAAAAATGACAAATGAGAGGCCCCATGTGTTATTTATGATGGATTGGATGAAACCCTAATTCTCCTTGGAGCCCTATTTTATCATATCGGGCCCCGAAATCTTTGGTGGATGAAATCTTGAGCAGTTTTAACTCCTTTGGTGAATCATTTGATGCTATTATTGACATTTTGCATTTTCAACAAATTGATGCTCATGTCGTACCTTTTCACTCAATTTATTGAGGGGGCATAGAATCCACCTACTATCACCAGGACAAGTTGGGGTAGAATTAGAATTTGAGAATTCTTTGACACAATGCTCAAAATCACATTGTATCAAAGAGGAGAAAATGTAGACACTAAAAAATGGATAGACTTGCGAGTTCACATTTAACTACTTATTATTCCTCTATTAATTAAATGGTTCTTTAATTATTTGATTAATAATCTTAATTCTGCTATGTCCTAGCCTTTTCATCACTTAATCATTTCTTAATATTAATTAAATAATCAATCTCTTTTTTTGATAGGTAATGGCCGAGGCCATTTATTAATTTATATAAAAAAATGTACAACCCCGTTCAAAATAGGCACCGAGGGAAAATAACGTGGTAAAGAAAAACCCTTGGTATGGCCAGGGGCTATAGAGTCCAAAAAACTATCTAATAAGAAATTCCCAATTTAAATTTTGGTTTGCAATGAGAAGGACAAGGCCTCTTACAATTCAACAAAATTCTTAAGTGCCTAGGGAACTAGCCTCTAGGTTAATTACTTCATAGATGTACCATCTACAGGTAACTATTACAAACCATAAAAAGTTCTATGTATTCACTTCTCTCTTTAAAATTAGTCCCTACAATGTTGTCTTCGGGTACCCGGCTACTCTCCTTTTTTTTCAAGGTTAGTCTCTAAAAACCAAGATTAATCTTAATATCAGGAGGTTAGAAAATATACCTATTATTTTTATTAAGAATACATAAGATGAATCTTTAATATATTCTTCAGACTTATTTGTTAGTGATAGAGAGAAACCAAACGATTCCACGGAATACTTGTTTCAATCATAAATTTTGTTTAAACTTCATTATTATCTGTTGAACCAACATTCTAGAAGTCTAAGAAGTGAGCCTAATCTATTAAATGAAATAGACTATGCCTATGTTGATATGGAAAATTTCCTTGTATCCTAATTCCATAATCAAAGCTCTTTTGGTTCCCTATATGAAATCCTAATCTATATAGGTCGTATAAAGAATATTCTAGAGAGAGTGTATAGCTTTACTATTCTGACTCAAGATGCCAATCTTCCTTGATAATTATTGCTAGAGACAAAGGACAGGCCAAGTTAGTCTGATTTATTCTACAAATTTATTATAGTCATGTATAGTCAAAAAATGGAAGCACTTCCATGGTAGACTGGTTTATCCTTTCGAGTAAGTGGTTTGGGGTCATGTCAAGTGCCTTGAATGGGTTCCTAATTTAGACCTGGCTTTCCCCCTTTTCTACCCCATTTTCCACATCTCTCCAGCCAATTTTTGGCATTTTGGACTGCAAATTTGAGATCTTTGACCTCAGGGTCAAGGTCGACCTTTTAGGTCTATGTCAACCTTGACCCTAACCTACTTCAAGGTCGACCTCACCCCTGACCTAGGTCAAGGTCAACCTCGACCTTGACCCAGGGTCCAGATTTCAAGATCTCACAGTTTCAGGATGTCGGTCTTTGAAAAAGTTAATTCCTGCTTCTGGGTCAGCCGTTTCAGGTTCTGAAGCAATGATTCCTAAATTATATTTAATATAGGTCTTCTCCTAGGGTTAAATTATTTAATGTAAATTAATTCTCCTATATCATCCTCCTTAGAAGATTGTGCCCTAATTTCATATAAAAGGAGGTTTTCCTCTCATTTTCTTTAAGTCCTCTATCCAAGCCTAAGCATCATTGAGCAATTGAAAATAATTATCAAGTGAAGTTCAATCAAGCTAAGGAGAAAGAATTGAAGCTAGCATCTATCCATCATCAAGAATTAAAAAATTCATCAAAGAGATCCATGGGAGGGCATTGAAGGATTCAAGCTACATAGTGCCCTTTTTGGTGATCTCTCCGTCCACCTTCTTCCAAGCCTCTTCATGTTCAAGAGCCCATTCAAGATTTGGTGTTGGATATCTACAAGCAATTGATTGAAGACATCCTACATTCTAAATTCTAGATCCATTGGTGCATACCTACTTGTGGATTCAAGGATTCGAATCCTCCACAAGGACTTACATGAGCAAGGTGAATTGTTTCATTTACTTTGTTTACTTCCACAACTTCAATTATATATTTGAGGTTAATTCAAAAACTGGGGTTTGACCAAGGCAAACCCCTCCCCCCAACAAACAAATCTCTTTTTCTTGCAGATACAGGTTTAGGACTGTGGATTTGAACTTAGAATTGGATACCCTTTTCAGTGAACTATCAGGATTTGAAAATAGATTTTATGTCGAACCTGCACAAGTGAGGGTCGAGATTATTGGGTCAGGGGTGACATTTGTGGGTCAAGGTTGACCTTTTTCACAAGATGGTGTTAGATCGGTAAAATATTTCTGGATTTTGTTCATCTCTGCATTTCTATTCTAGATCATACTTCAGATTTTCTAGAAATAGAGTACATACCTTAGAAAACAACATTCTTCATATCTGCAATTCTTTAAGGTTGGTACTTCCTCTCATCCTTTTCAATTACTGTTATATATCATACTTTCTTAATCATAAAATAGAATTTAAGATCTTCGTCCTTACTCTCATTTCCAAATGGTTGATTCATTTGTGCATTGATCCTTCTTTTGGGTTAATCAACTTGGATCTTTCATTTGTGCATTTGGGGATAAAAGAGGAACATCTTATCTTCCTTCCCCCTATATGCTTTATCACATTACAATTAAATGTAAAGGTTAAGGAAATGCAACACATTTCAAACCTAATTAATATACACAAATATAAATATCAATATTCTTCCTCTACATTTTGGTGAACCCGCGATAGACAACTCTTTCTTTTTGGTGTTAGATTTACATGTTTATGCTAGATCTTGCATGTTCTCTCAATTACATTTAAAATTAATAAATCAAAACCTTGTGTTAGTTCATTTGCATTGCATTGGTGTATGAGCTTTACCAATTATAGTCCTACATATAGTATCCCGATTAGAAGAAGTCGTAGAATAATGGATTCCTTTGATCTTGAGTCTTCTTTTCCTTTCCTTAGGATCCCAAATGATAATTTGATAACTCATGATTATAATCCTTCTATGGAGCATAACTCTTCTCACTCATCTCATGATGAGGATGATGCCTCAAGATTTCCCCCTGAACAAGTGCAAAAAATCTCAACCGAACTTGATAAAATGGGAAATGGGCTTATCCAAGGAAACCATAATCAAGATTTTATCTAAGCTATAGAGGATATTAAGAAAGTCCTCCATGATAATGATCAAGGTGTTAACTGTATGTGTTAATTTTGGCCTTGTTAATCAACCACACACTTCAACATAGTCCTTCTTCACCAGGTACAAACAAGACTGAATATGAGTTATTCATCCTGTCTGTCTGCGTGATTCGACCTGTTGCCTTCTATCTAGATGGGGTTTTTGAAATT
>MU218592.1:91897-120553 GCA_018584345.1 Thuja plicata | reverse complement strand
GGAAGACTTGAACACCTTGAGAGCTTGAAAACATGTAGAACAATGGATGCTTGAACAAAATCTTGGCTAGAGCTTTTTGCACTTGGAAGACTTAGAGAAAATGAGAGGAGAAGGCTTCCTTTTATACGAAATTAGGGCACAATCTTCTAAGGAGGCCGACATAGGAGAATTAAATTCTAATTAGAACCATGCCTCTAGAAGAGGACCTATATTAAATATAATTTAGGAATCCCCACTTTGGAGCCTGAAACAGCCAACCCGGAAGCGGGAGAGAACTTTTTGCAAAGACCGACATCTGGGAAACTGTGGGATTCTGGGTTTTGGACCCTGGGATAGGGTCAAGGTCGGCCTTGTCCTAGGACAGGGCTGAGGTTGACCTTTTCCTAGGGCAGGGCTGAGGTTGACCTGTCCTAGGAGGTCGACCCTATCCCTGTATCCTAGAAACAGAGTCCTGCAACCTAGAGTGCAGAAATCAGTCTCGAAAGTGGTATAAGGAAGAGCAGATCAGGGGGGATGATGCAAAAATGGGGGGATGATGTAATGGAGGTCAAATACATCCCCTAAGGAGGGATAAACACTCTTAACATGGAAGTGCTTCCATTTTAAGATGATACAAACAATATTTCTTACCTTTGTCCTTGTAGCTTTTATAGCTTTTGAAATCTTTCTTTCTTTTGTACTTGTTGAATTTTTTCTCACCTTTGTCTTCTTTGTTTGGACACTTAGCAACAATGTGACCAACCTCATCACATGAACATCAAATCAATGGTATTCTTCTTTTGTACTATCATTTTTCTTTGGCAGCTCTCTTTTCAAGTAGTGCTTTAATGATTTATAGATCTTCATCATCAGAATCATCATCACTATCATTATCAATCTATTTTCCTTTTGAGTTTCTATCCATCTTATCAAGGTTTAATTTAGCTCTGAATGCAGACTCAAAATTGCTCGAATTAGGAGAATAATTGTCAAAATTTTCCAACTCAAAAGTTGTAAGCCTTCCAACCAATGCATCTAGAGTTATATCATTACTGCACCTCATCTCTTGAATAGCTGAAACCCTAATTGCATAGATAGGAAGTAAAGTTCTCAATACCTTACTAACCATTGTTTTATCTTCAATTGTTCCACCGACAGCTTTGATGGGACTGATACTTTTCTTTATTCTTTCACTATATTTTTTAATGCCTTCTCCTTCTTTCATTTTCATCTAGTTATACTGACCTCTGAAACTTTCTACTTTGGCTCTCTTTACATTGTCATCTCCTCCATGGATATCATGCAGTTTCTTCCACATATCATAGGTAGTATGGCAGTCCTTGAATTCATCAAATTCTGAATAGCTGAGTGAAGAAGCTACGTCAATCATCAGTATGTTGTGATTCTTCATGTCCACTATTGGATGATCCAAAATCAATGGCATGAGTTCTATTTCGGGCCAAAGTCTTAAAGGACACAAAGATTCCACCTAAAGTCTCTGAAATAGAGACACGTCACACATGTCAAATCTATTTCGGGCCAAAGTTTTAAAAGACATAAAGTTCCATAGAAAGTTTATGAAATAGAGACATGTGTCATTTATATATACGTAACCCATACCCTAACCTTAAATGTTGACCACATATTGGCGAATATGCTTGTTAATTATGATAACTTTGGAAATTGTAGGCAAATTTTTTCAATCTACTATGTCCAAAAATTAGATTTGATTAACGATATTGTGAAAGAAAAGGATAAAATTACATAAACTGATAGGCGATGGGCCTGGGAATTTGACCCAAATTTATAAAGTTCAGGCGACACGGCCCACATGATATACGCATTATATTCGCCAAATTTTGGCTCCCTGACATGAGAGATTTACCAAAAGGTGAATATTCACCACTAAAGTTTTCCCTGGTGCAAAGTACAAAAAACATGATGATATATATCATAATGCATGGAAAATTCAATATGTATCCTGCAACAACATGTAGTGCGCGCATGATTAATCTTGACGTAAAAGGGTTTTGTCATTTCAAAAAATCTTTGACTAATTTGAATTTGAGGAAACCTTTGGAGGAATCTTTCATAAAATTGTGTTTGTGTCATATCCAAAAAGTTTTTAAAATGTGGCATATGATTTGTAGATCTGATTCTCCTCCTAACAATGTCTCTTTGGTTGGGTGAAACCCTTGTGTTGTCATGCCAAAATTTTTTAATTAATGTTCTTAATGCATCAACGATAACCTTGTCCTTGCGTGGGAGTCTACCCGAGAATAACCAAAAAGAATTAGTGTTTGGATCCTCAAATTTTTATCACCTTTGTAAGGCTCTTCGTAATGTCAATCTACCTATCCTTAATGAATTATTTGTTTTTCTTACTATACGGTATTTTTTTATTTCCTTTACCATTATAGTTGATGTGAGGACACGTCGAGTAACATTAGCATCTTTACTGCGTGATTGTGAACCAATGGCTTGGTATGCATTGAATAGATTCCTCACAATGGCTCTCTCAATACTATTTTTAGATGTTCACAACCCCACAATTGTCATTGTCTCTCTAAATTTTAGATTCTTAACCATTTCAACAACTACTTGACATCTTCCACTTTGATTTAATTTTTCAAAATAGTTATTCCAAATCTTTTTAACAATTCTTCTACAATTTCTTTCCGACATTTTATCATGCATTGGCCTCAAAATATTTTCATCAATGTCAATTAGAAACTTTGGTTATCTACGAATTATTCTAGGAGGTGTTAACACAGTTGCATACTCCACATTTTTATTAGATGAATTAGGTGCATTTATCCCCATCAGTTCAATTAGTGTATGTTGATGATTTTTATTTTCATTATGTGCATTTTGTTCATTAATGACATCGAATTGAAATGGTGCATTTGTCACATTAACATTTTCATTTTCATCACTTACGTTGCTTGTATTTGATGGTGTACCTTGTTGTATTCTCCTCATGCACTCCCTTTGTCTTTTCTTTTCTGCCTCTCGTTATTCAGTTGTTCCTCTTTTGTTCTTTCCCATTGTTCGTATTGAATGGACCCTATGAATAATACCAAGAAAATAGAATAACATGTGAACATCAAATACAAAAAATAAGAAAAAATCAACCATTTTCTTGAAATGAGAACTTACAATGATAAAATAACATTAAAAACACAAATAAAAAAAACAATTTTCAATCATTGCAAAGAAAAAACATGCAAAAAAATTGCAAACCTGTCTATACCTGGCGTAAAACAACAGAAAAATAGTTGTGGGACCTCAAAACAACTTGCAATGATTGTTTTAAGACCGTTGAAGCAAACAAAGTTCCTAATTCCACAGAACCCGATCGGGTTATGAGAACATAAAGGCTCAGTACTCCTAATAACTCAGAACCCGATCGGGTTATGAGAACATAATGACTAAATGCTCTTTTTTACTTGTGGTCACTTATGTGTGTTCTTACTAGTATGTTGGACCTTATCCTATGATCGCACCTTGTTTGAATTCTTCACACGTGAGATATTACAATTTCTTGGCGGAACTGTATTGTTCATGTTATCGATCAGTGGTTGGGTTTTCAATCACTTTCCCGATCTATTAGTTGGAATTTTTGAGTCTGATTGTGCCAGCTAACTTATGTGGTTGATGCCAACTTATTTTTACGATTGCTTCACTTTTTGTTTTTATTGGAGGTTTTTCGAATTGATTTGGGTCCAAAACTATCTTTTGTAACATGTTTTCTCAATTATTGGGAAATACGATATTTTATGGGCCAACCTATTGCTTGTATAAACGTATGGACTTATTCTTAAGGGATAAGTTGATTCTCATAAGATTATTGAGCTATACGTGGCTAGGGTTCGTAAGAGTTTCTGATCATAATCAGGCATGTATACTTGACATGTAAGACTACATATCAGAGATCTATTATAAATGATTTCTAGAGAATAATAGAAGGTTGATCTCTCATTTCTATCCTCTTGGCTTATTTTTTGTGTTGTTTTCCATTGTGTGTGTGTGTTAGCTGCAAGGATCAGACTATTCTCTTTGGGGTTTTTCCATTCTTGACTGCATCAAAAGGTAATTTGTGATGACAAGCACCATAAATTCTACCACTACCTAATAATAACCAAAGAAAATTTATTTTTCTATCTATGATGGTATGCATGTTGATGATAACAATAAGTATTTTAACAGTCCTTGTAGCCATGTGAATTGAATCATTCCATCACCATTAATTAGTGAGATTATTATCTAGAAATAAAGAATAAACATGAAAAAGCATATAAATAAGAATAGATAAATGACTAACAAATAATAAAATATATAAATATATATACAGATAAAAGTGAAACTAGGTAGCATGTCATAATAAAACTCAACACAAAATGTATCCAAGATTTCATAGAAATTACCCAAAATTGGTATAAGTGAAATTGTTTTATTCAAAATCATCTAATGTGACATCCTTTATTCATATTTAGGAGGGTAATGCGTACTTGTGTTTAGTTTTACTTTCTTTTACTTGAATTGTTGAAATGAAGAAACTTCATAATTCTTGATAGGTCGGTCATCTTACATCAAAGAAGTGTAAAATATCTTATTATACTTTTCTTATATTTGAACTGTAAAATTGAATAAAGGACAAAATTATGAGACCCGCAATCTTTAAAGAGATAGATTTTAAAGTATTTCTCATTTGCTTTTAAAGAGATGGATTTTAATATAAATATATAATTTTATTCTATAATAATTTAAATATCAATAAAAAAATAAGTCTAATAAGGAGGAGGAGGAGGAGGAGGAGGAGGAGGAGGATGATGATGATGTAGTTTTTCACGTTCTTTTTGTTATTGATAATATTTAAATATATACATTTTTAAAAAACACAGAATGCATGAGTGGTTTTTTTCTTCATAGCAAAAATTAAATGGGAATAAAACATATGTATGAGTTCAAAGTTCAATGACTAAAAATAAAGCACAAATAAAACAGGATAACTTTGTCGTAAAAAGGTTTGCTAACTAGCATGAAATGGTTTAGCGGTTTGGTGGTTTGGGAAAACTTGTTTTGTAATTTTTTTTGGTAGTTTTATAATACGAGACAAATTTTCCGGCATAAAAATACAAGGACAAGCCCACGATTAAAACCCTTGATTAAAAAGCTATTGACTAAAATTGTGAGACGCACAATCCTTAATGGGTCGTCCATGTTTAACGAAAGAAGCGATAAATGCTCCGTCCCAAACTAGTAAGTCAAGTCGATTAAGCAAAACATCTTCATTTTGCGTATGATTTCATTTTGCCTAAACTTCATTCCTGCACGGTGAGACTTTTCGTTAACAAGTTAATGCTCTTCTCAATCGAATGGGACAACTTCCCTTGCCGTGTGATAATTTCCGAATAGAGATACAGCAGTACAACACTATTTATCTAGTTGACGTTGAGCAAGAACACTTTATTCAACCGACAATTTATGAAGCGTGATTTTTTGTGCGATTACAACACGCGTCTCTTTGGGAAGGTCAGTCGATGGAATTTTCAAGATGAATGGTAGATCATATTGGGAATTGAAAATTTAGTTTTTGATTTGGACTCTTTCTGCATCTCTGAGAATTGAAATCGGTGCGGACCCCGCGTCGACTCGCTGAGTTATCGGGTCAATGCAAACTTGAATCTTCTCTGTTATTTCAAAATGCGATCTTCTAGATGAAGGGTAGCTTCTGTGTGACTTTCCCCAAACATGGATTATTACGTCAAAAGCAACTTCTTCGTTAATTAAAAAAATTATTTTGAAATTGAAAGGAGTCTTATCTGATAGTTCAAGCCACCCAATGTTTAAGAGAATGGAGGTCCACCACCATTCTTTTAAACATGGCTTACCTATCTGTGATGACAAAAGCACCTGAAAGTCCACCACTCTCTACTAATAATAAAACAAAAGAATTTTTTTAACTGTGGGCTGGCATGTTGTTGGTAACAAACATCTATTTTATACTTTCTTTATCCATACGATTGATTGCTTCCAACACCCACACACCGAGCTGCATTCCTCCACTTTTAAGCTAGTGTATAGAAAGTGTGAAAATTATAATCTTAAAAGTCTGGAAAATATGGAAACATTATGGGGAAATAATGGTGAGAACCTAAATCTTTTCAATTTACTTTTGTTATCAATAAAAGTGTTCTACATATAATTATATTACTAAGCTGGAAAGGAGTTAATAATTGATTTTTTTGGACTATTGTGTAATTATTATTTAGAAACAAATTAGGAAAAGAGTATCATTTATCGTTTATGTTTCATTCGATGTTCACTTTTTGATAAGTAGGAGATATTTTCCACATCAAGTCAAATTGTGATATTGCTATCAAGATTCAACTCTGTGGTTTTTTACTCAAACTCATTGACTCATATTTCATGAGTAGTGGTTTACAAGAACCCATCTCTCATGAGAATGAATGGAACAGTTAGTATTCATTGCATCTAGCTGATGCTCACATAGGTGAAGCATAGGGATTTACCAATAGGTCACCTATCCCAGTACTATTCTAGCTCAAGTATGCTTAACCAAAAAGTTTCCTCCAAGGCTAAGCCCACTTCGCTTACAATTCCAATTGCTGAAATAACTAATTCACCTTTTGTTCACAAATTATTTTAATTACTAACTTTAAAGAAACTAAAATAATGATAACTATAATCCCCTTAATAAATTTCACATGTAACAATAGATGTCCAACAATGATAGTTCTAAAAGACCATTAATAACTCTGAAATGTACCAATAATTGCTCAATAATAATAGCTAAAAGCCAATTAATAAATTTCACATGTTGCTATTAAACTTTTTAGGTTTGATTGTGTAAAATATTTTATTATCAATGTTTCATATCACACTCCATGATCCATCGTCAGAATGCAAGAGAACATAAGGAGAAAAAAGATTGTAGATTGCAAACCTAGAATACAATAAGAAGGGAGAGAGGAGGGGACACGAGAGGAAGGATCCAACACGTAGATCAAGAAGGACAAAACCCTAAAGACCAAAATAAAATTTAAAAACTAAAATTAAAATATAAATATAAATAAATGAGAATAAAAGAATCAATATATATAATATATATGTATACAAAATTAAAATATATAAACAAAACTCTAAAACTATCTTCATTGTCTTCCTTGGAGTGCTCTAATTTTTTATAGATGCCTCTTGATATCTCACCCTCACCATGCACCATTTGTTGCTTGGGTGGTGTGTTGGCCTCTTCTCTCTCTGATTATCCATCCACCTTGAGTCAACCTGTGCTTTCTCTCCCTCTTCAACCTCTCAATTGCCCTCATCTTGCGTATCAATTCCCCTTTCCGAACCAAAGGCATGTTAAGTTAAAATCTAGGACTAAAAGTTTGTGGTCAACTAGTCACATACCACCTTGGACCCCCTTTCTTTCAACTTTCCAAATGTGGCCTTAATTTCTCTTTATCTCCTCATGTCATTCCTCATGTCAACTTTCTTATTGAAATTGAGAGTGTGATTCATGCTCTTCCCAACTCTATCAGCGAGGAAGTTAAACAGGATTGTGTAGTTACACTGAGGCACACCAAGCCTCCCAAGTGCAACATTCTCAAAGCTGACAATCCTACCTTTAAACAACCTACAAGTAATATTTTTATCATTAGCTCCAAAGAAGATGAAGGAAATGCCATAGGAATTTTGAACAAATCTAGAACTACATTACAAAAATGCTTGACCTTCTTTCGAATACGAGTAGCTATAAGGTTGTTTCTCACAATTCTTGTGCCAAAATCATGAAAAAGGTCAAAGATGTTATTTTTGGCTCCTCCTTTGATGATGCCACCAAGAAGCAGCTTTTTCCTACTAAGAAGTTAACCCCACGTAGTTATAAGGTCCCTAAAATCCACAAAGCCAACATTCCATTGAGACGCATTATGGATACCATTGGTTCCCTAACCTACAAGTTGGCCTCCTTCCCTGCGAAATTATTATCCTCTATTGTGGGAAATTCTAATTCCTACATCAAAGATTCCAACCATTTTGTTTATATTTTAATAGATCTAAGTGTGACAGTAATGACATCTTAGTCATCTTTGACGATGTCTCCCTTTTCAACGAGGTTCCCATTCTTGATTCTATCAAGATTGTCAAGTGTAAGCTTAATGTTGAGGTTTCCAATTTAGTGGATTTTTGCTTATGATCCACTTACTTCTCCTTCCAATGTGTCATTATGAGCAACTTGATGGTGTGGCTATGGGTTCCCCCCTTTCACTTGTGATCACGAACTTGCATATGGAATAGTTTGACGATATCGTCTTGCGTTCTTCATCCCTCAAAACTAAGTGGTGGAAGTGGTATATAGATGACACCAATGTCTGTTGGCCTCATGGTTTATGGGTAAGTGCACCAAGATGGTGTGCAAAAAAGTGGCCACCCACCCAACAAAATAGAAAAACATCCCTAACACAATTGTGTTACTTTAGATTCAAATAAATTAATTGGGCTTATGTTTGGTAAATTTAAAAGCTAAGAATGAGGCTAGTTAATAGGCCTAGATAACAAGGTTGGGTCTTGGGAGCCTTATTTTCCTCCATTTACCTCCCTTATCACGTGTTTTGCTCTTCAGAATAGGTTTCTCAAATTCCTCATCATCAGGTTTACAAATCATCAAGTGGGTATCTGTAATATTACCACCATAATTTCACATGTCATCTGACCTTTCTAACCATATAAAGTTTTCATTTTTTGGACAACATTAGCATATTGAACTTTAATTTTCTTTACCATTGTCTTGATAGTCCTCATAGACATATGTATAACATTTGTTTAATAACTTTTGAGCTACTTGACCAGATTAAAAATAAATTACATACTACAATTCTACACTAGATTCTATACACTAATTTAAAAAAGCATGCATTTTTTATTATTTTGATGCAAGTTATGCCCAGCACACAAACAGGTACTAGATTTTCAGGATGCGGTCACTTCAAAAAGTTATAAATAAAATTACTCAATAGAAAATTATTAAAAAATACACAACTTCTAGATCTCACTCTTACCTATCATCCTACCAAAGGGATTTGAAAACTACTAAATCTAACTACATATTTTGTGATGCACACAGAAACATCTATGTTATATTTTTATGGAAAAATCAGGAACAATTTTTCATGCACGAGAAGTTTGACCCTCTTAACTTATCTAATTTTTTTAAAAAATAGTAGTTTAGTTCAACTAGATTCAGAGTTCTAAAATTATTGTTATTTTCACATCTTATAAGTTTGAGTGCATGAATTTCAATTTTTTCTTTGAAGTTTTAGTTTACTTGATTTCAAAAAAAAATGTGGCCACTTATACTCCCCTTTTTGTATACCATCCTGGTGTACTTACCCTTAGACAAACTAGAGGAGTTTCATGCTCACCTCAACACTCTCGCTCTCCCCTCTGTCACCACCGCCTCCCCTACCTACAACCCCATCCTCCTTCGCCGCCTTTGTGCAAACTCAAAGTGACAGCACCACCTCTCCTCTACCTCCTTATGTGCATAGCTAGGGTTTTGAAACCCTATCTCCCTAATATAAGAAGAACAAATAATTATTAAAATAAGAATTATAGAGGTCACATTTTCTGAAAAAAAATAGTAAAGGAGAAAGAGTTATATTTATAAGTTGATCCTGATTTTAGATTTAGTTGTTCAAATGTTCTAGTTTATTGATAAAATCAAATCAATGGATTTCAAACAGATTTTAGATCTAGTTCATAGTTGAGAAGTTTGAATTTAGGGTTGGAAATTTCTAGAAGCTTGTCATCAATTAAACAAATTAATATTTAATTATTTATTAAGCTAGATTTTGTTAGAGTTTAAATAAATATTTAAAATTTAGATGTTTCTTATTGTTATAGTACAATTTAATTAATTATAGTTTGGGTTGTTAAATAATCTTTTTAATAATACATATTAATTTATGGGTTATTGTAATTATTACTCATTTTGTATTTAATTTTCATTAAATTGGGTAGCGAATTCATGATTTTTATTATACTATCAAGTGTTAATATTAAGATCATTATTAATAAAGTATGCTATTAAATGTTCGCATCAAGATTAAATGGATAAAATAAATAAGTAGATCTTGTTAGAAATGGGTTGAGTAACTGAGAGGGGAGGGGTGAATCAGTTACCACAAAAAAAAATCCAAGTCCCTTAGATGTCTTAGTCAAACTTATCATGTTGTTACTCGGTTAACAAAGATATTCAGATGTTACTCGGTTAACAAAGCAATCTTAAGATATTAACTGTGATTATCCTTTAGTGGTTAAGTGGAGAAACATAAAGCATAAAACAAATAACATGTACATAGATGACACCAATATTTAACATGGAAACCCAATTTGTGAAAACCACCAATTGCAACTAGTTACTATTTTCCACTCTTCTGAAGTGAGCCCTGTTAGGAGCCAACCTTGTTAAAGGTTACAAAAAAACATTGTTATATGTGACCCTGTTAGAGGATTTAATCACCCTGTAAGGAGTGGTCGTGTTAGAGGTCTTCAAACACTTCAATATTGAAATGCCACCTTGTGAGAGGATTTATGAAATATTGTTAAGTCTACTCTGTAAAAGAGATTTGGATCACTGCTACAATTGTTAGAGAGTAACAATGGATTGACCTGTTTGAAGTAGCAACTGTCTTTGCTAATTTAAATCTCTACTCTGTCTTTAAATTGGATCCTTACTAATCAAATATTCTATTGCAACTCAGTCTAGATATTCTATCCTTCATCAGAATTCTGTCTTATTTCACCTTCACTCTTCTTATCAAAAATCTCACATATAAAAGACGTTCAATCCAAACTTGACCTTGTATATATATGATAAGCCTTGCCAAGTCAGCTTGAATAACTTTCAAATAAACAATAACACTTAAGTCTGTTAGCTGCATATAACCAATTAAACATAAAGTGTAAATTGTTGTTAGTCGGCTGATACTAAATGCATAACTCGGTTCACATTGTAATCCTTCAATGCTCAACCGTTACTGTAATGCCCAAGTAAACTCGGTTAGAACTAAAATTCTCTCATTAACCAACAAAGCTTGGTTATTAAATCAAATCAATATATTTGTGTAACATCAATGACAATACACAATTCAATAATTGTCTTCAACAATCTCCCTCTTTGGCATTGATGGCAACACAACATGTCATAATACAAAAAATTGTAGAGAAAAAAAATAAGAATAAAATTTTATTAATGTCCTTAGCTTCATTCTGATTCTCATCTAGAAAACTCCCTCTCTCTTCATAATTAATGAAATACATATTTCTCCCTCTTACATTAATCTATGTTTCAGAGAAAATTTCTCCCCCTACCATCAATAATCTTTCCTTTAATAATTTATTTGGCATGACATCAATAATCTCTCCTTCTTTGACAACCAATGGTAATGAAATTGTAGTGTACCTGATGTACTGATTCATATGCAATAAGCTTTGATAATCTGCATCAACTTGTTAGATCTTTACTGTAGCTTGGTTGATGCATCACTAAACTGTGTTTTAGTGAGCTTCAGTTAGGGGTATCACCCCTAGCTTTCCTCTAAGATACAAGAATGCATCCTTAGGTAAAGGTTTTGTGAATATGTCTGCAATTTGTTCTTTAGTATTCACATATTTCAACCTTACTACCTTGTCCCGAACCAATTCTCTCAAGAAATGATACTTTATTGCAATATGCTTAGTCTTAGTATGCATCATAGGGTTCTTTGAAATGTTAATAGCACTAGTGTTTTCATAGTAGATAATAATTGGTTCTTTGATTTCCTCCTTCATACCTAGAAACAATTGTTTAAACCATATGATATTTGAACAATTCACTACTGTTGCAACATACTATGCTTATGTTGTAGACTAAGAAATGCAATTTTGTTTCTTGCGTGTTCAAGAGACTAACCTCTTTCCAAGAAATAATGCTCCACCACTGGTGCTCTTTCTGTAATCAACACTTCATGCCCAATCAACATCAGTAAAAGTCTTCAAATCAAATTTTTCTCCTTTCTTATACCATAATCCATAATCTTCAGTACCCTTAAGATATCTGAGAATCCATTTGATGACCATCAAATGATTCTCTCTAGGATTGGCTATAAACCTTGCAACAATACCAACTGCTAATGCAATATCAGGTCTAGTGTGAACAACATATTGAAGCTTACCAATCATGGATATGTAGGTAGTCTGATTTACCTCCTTCATGAGTCATTATCCTTAGACAACTTATGTCCAGTAGACATAGGTGTCCCAACGGGTCTGGAATCTTCCATTCAAATTTTCTTTAGTATCTCTTTGATGTATTTAAATTGAGTAATGTAGATACCATCCTTCATCTGATGAACTTGTAAACCAACAAAGAATTTGAGTTCTCCAAATATAGACATCTCAAACTCCTTACTCATAGCTTCAGAGAATGCTTTTCAAAAATCCTCATGTCTAGTGAATAGTATATCATCAACAAATATCTCTGCTAATAGTATCTTGTTCTGAGGTCCTTCCTTAATGTACAGGCTACTATTGTCATTAGTTCTCTAAAATCCAATACTTACTAGGTAACCGTGCAATCTTTCATACTAGGATCTAGGAGCTTGCTTCAGTCCATACAGGGCTTTGTACAATTTCCAAACCATATTTCTTTTGTTAGGATCTGTTGATGTTTATAGCTTCGATCAGATAAAATGATCATAATATTATAAGAAAATAAATAAATTGATAATATTGTTATTCAGAGAAAATAATATGAAATAATATATTTTCTACATTACATATGCATATTAATATATATAATATTAATAATGTTATTATTATATATATATTAATATAAATATTCAATGTATATTAAAATTGATTAAATAATATTTCATACGACTATGTTATACCGATTAACATTAGTCATTACATATTATCAACAACCTTGGATAATACCGGTTTTGTTAATATCGACTGGTATCAGTTTAGATAATATGTTAAACTGCATTGATTAATATACTGATTTCTATCAGTCTAATCAAATACTAATGTACCGATCAGTATCGGTTATCGCATGGACAAATTAATATGAAGTTTTGTTATTAGAATATGAAACAGTGTTTAATGAAGAGACATGTAAATAGAGCGACATGTCTCCTTGTGGAGACATTTCTCTCTATTCACATATCTCTCATGTATATATAAATTTTGAATTGAATAAAGATAAGTATATACAAAATATAATACAAGTCTTATTCCATTCAATTTGTAGTTAACATAAATTCAGTCTATAGAAATTATTGATTAATTAATATATCTATATATATTTATTACTATATATATATATATATATTTATATTTATATTTATTACTATATATATATCATATATTTATATTGAGAAATTATATATGATTGGATTTTAAAAGAAATTAAAATATACAATTAGATCACAAAATTTAATAAGATCAACAAAACCTTCAGGTTGCTCAATATAGACTTCCTCTTCCAGAACTCCATTCAAGAATGTAGATTTTATATCCATTTGGTATACCTTCAATCCTTTATACCCTGCATATGCTAAAAGAGTTCTTACTCCTTCAAGTCTTGCAATAGGAATAAAAAGTTTCTCCATAATCAATACCCTCTTCTTGAGCATATCCTTTACACACTAATCTTGCCTTGTTTCTAGAAACTTCACCTTTTTCATTCATCTTGTTTTTGAAAACCCACTTAGTACCAATCGCATTCTTGTCTTTTGGTCTAGGTACAACAATCTAGGTTTTGTTCTTTTCTATCTGCTCATTCTCTTCTTTCATGGCTTCTATCCATCTTTCATCACTCAACCCATCTTTAATGGATCTAGGTTCAATTTCACTAAGCAAACATGAACCTTTAAGTTTGTTCATGTCATTATACCTTCTGTTTGATCTCCAATTATTTTCTCAGGTGCATGATGCGTTCTAAAATATTTGGCAAGTATAGGTTCCTTCCTCTTTGACTCTGGGCTTGCTCCACTAGGTTCACCATGCTCAAACATTTTGTTTTTCACTTCCAATTGAGACTCGAGTTCCAATGTCTATGACCTAGGTGCTTTTTTCTGAGACTCAGGTGCCTCTGTCTATGACTCGCTTCCCTCTGTCTGTGACTCGGTTTCAAAATTTAGTAGCTCAGGTTGCACTAGTTGCAACAAGGTTTGTGCTGATGAATTCAGTGGTTGACATGGTTGGTATCCAATCACCATTGAAGAGGTAATTGATGATCAATATGAAGCCAGGGTTAGTGGATTTTTGTTTCCTGAATGGACAAGAGTATTGAAGAAAGAGACAACATTCACATCAAAACACTTAGTGTGATCAAAAGAATTGAGGAGTGGATTGCCAGCAAAAAGCCTCCTATTCAGAGGAGATATAATAAACCCTGGATGAGAACACCCTCTGAAGCTCGGTAAGATCTCTCATGAAAATATGAACTCTCAAGATGGTGGTCCAAGAATGACTCTGTGCAGTAAAAATTATAAGTGGAAGCATCAACCTTCTGCCCTACAACCCACACCTGATCCTCCTACAAACGTGGTATTTC
Source organism: Thuja plicata (assembly GCA_018584345.1). NCBI lineage: Eukaryota > Viridiplantae > Streptophyta > Pinopsida > Cupressales > Cupressaceae > Thuja > Thuja plicata. The sequence goes on along the minus strand of MU218592.1, from coordinate 105,945 downwards.
CAACTGTCTACTATCACCAACTGTATGTAATGTGGTAATAGATTCACTTCTCGTAGCCAAAAGAAAATCACTGTGAGAGCTCATCCCTACTAATGCTCTTTCCTCCTCTGTACCTACTACCCCTGTATCTCGGATAGATGTGTTGATCACATCATCACATCCCACATCTCCAACCATGGACATCATAAGATCACTAGACACCACAATATGTAGCTACACTGGATTTGGTACTGGTGTAGACTGATGCTATTCTAGTTCCACAATCACCTTAGCTAACTGAGACTGTGAATCCCGGAGAGCCAACTGAGTGCTCTCTAAAACCTCAGAAGTCATCATGAGCTCCTGAGTAAGCTCACTCACCTCCTCCTCTCTATCCAAAAGTGCCTCATATTTTTTACTCCCCCAGTCAACTAGGTGATCTCGGTCAGCTATCAAATGAAAATAATCTTGTCTCAAAATCCTGACAGCCTCCCATAATGAATGACTCTCTGTGAGGGACAAGTAACAACTACCATGCTCCTCAACCATAGGAGAACCCCATCCATGAACAACTAGCAGCTGCCATGCAGCATCAAAATGCTCAGATGCAGTGACAATATCCCACTCACTAACTCTCAACTGACTAGTCACATGATGACTCTGAATAGTCGGTCTCCTATGCAACACCTCTGACATGCTGTCCATAATGCAAATAGAAGTGGTACCCAATGTATGCCTCTCTGAGATACTATTCCTTAGTGAACTACCAACTGAGCTCTATGAACTAACAACTAAACTCACATCCTCCAATAGAGTACTACCATCTGACACATCTCCATTAAACTCCTCTATCCATGAGGAAGCTGCTATCGAGTCTACCTCCTCCACACTCTCAGCTGCCCCGTCCTCTCCAACCTCTAAATAATCCTAATCTTGGGACTGATCTACACTCTCTAATAAATCGGAGACCTCTTCTAGGACCTGATACAAAAATGGCTCGCTACTGGTGGATTCATCCTTAGGAGTCACATAGGAAGTGTCTAAAGCAACCCTAGATGCCATCATAGGCTCTATCTCCTCAGGTGTCCTAGACTGAACCTCTTCTGACTCCATACTGACCAATGAATCTAGGTCATGCTGGCATGATTCTGTGTCTATTATCTTGTACTCAACACTAGTATCATCACACACTGACACCATGCTAAAATCCTTGATACAAGAGAATACTGGCATCTCCTCCACTAACTCCATTGCAGGACTGCTACTATCTAGATCCATACGATCTGACTCCATCTCCTCAAGGCAGTCCTCAAAAGTGGTAACCTCCTCTGGCGATCTAGAGTCCACTATCATACCCTCCAATACTACAGTACTCCCACTATCAGCAACTCCCTCAATATTGACCATATAACAGTCCAACCGGCAATCTAAACTGGAGTCACTGTCTAACTCGATAATACAATCATGTGTGGTTCTGACATCTACTATAGTCATTGTCTCCTATTGTATCACCAGAACATCAACACCACAACAAGGTAGCTCCATGCTCTTTCCTATCCCATCTGAAAGAAGTGCTACCTCTCACTCCAGAGCTACACTACGATAGCTGATATATACATCTCCAATAACAATTCCATCCTTGAGAGAAACTAGACCATCAAAGGAAACTATTGTATCAACCGTATCTGTGCTAACTGCAGCAACTACTCGAAGAGCCTCAACCTGCTAAAGCTCAGTACTGTAGTCTACCACTAGTGCTGGCACATCCAATTATCTATGTGTGGATTGTCTATCATTAGATCCATGAGTAGGTGTTGTATTATATATGGGTGGATCTACATCTCGGACACTTGTCAGAGAAAACTCATGTCTCCTACCCTGTAATCTCGATGTTGGCCTACTAAAGGCAGAAACCATATATCTCGCTGCCCTATCTACTATCCCAAGCTCTGACAATCTTTCTGCCATCCTCTGTTGATGAAGCCTAAGTCTCTCCATACTCTCCATTAATGAATTTATTTTAATTTTATTTTCTGCACTGCTGTGCCGACTTCCGGAGCTAAGTCACCTATACCTGTCCATCTCAAGAGTGCTGATCACTCTAAATATAATAGCAAATCTGCATTCACAAATATTTTCTTACCCCATAGGATGGCAAGAAAATGGCTCTGATACCACTGTAATGAGCCTGACTTGGCCTCATTGATAAAACATCTAATTTAAGTTAATTTCCAAGCAAATAATGTGTTTGGCATTTTTGTCAAACAATTGGCACTCAATCTGACTCTGGGCTTTAACCTGGCTATAGATAATTTCATCTGCTTTGTTTAATATTATGACATTCCTCCACTGGTTGCAGATGGATTTAAAAAGCATATATAATTTCTTTCATCTTAATAATCACAACTTTTCATATAAGTAAAACTTTACATTTAAACAATCATACTTCAATGTTTCAAAATTCTGAAAATACAACTCACTTTGCCAATTAACATATGTGTTCCTCAACTGAAATGAAGTGTATTGAATTACATTTTTATTTGACACTATCTCAGCGAAATTTAGGAAGATCACATACAATTATCAAATCATGATAAATACCATCTAATTATTGTCGTGACATAGAGCTACATAATCCCCTGATGGTGCCACATATAACTCCTTGCTGGTTGGTGTTGCGTAAGAGCCTCAAAATTGAGCCTCTACCATCATGATGTCAGCCCGTGTTTCATATATGGTGCCCGCAATACCATGATGGTTCCCACATAACTCCTAAATGGAATGGTAACATGCTGGCTGCTGATCCCCTATACTTCCACATGCCTCCAAAATTGCGTGTTCTCTGCTATCTGCTATCAAGCATATAGTGCTGCGTTAGGAAAGGATCGAAAAACCACCTGCAGATTATGAAGTCTGCTGCAAAGTAAGACTCTCTCAGCCTCTGGGATTTGGATGTCGTCCAACTATATTTAATTTGGTGCCCAGCGATAAGAATTTACAATTCTCCAGCATGCAATTCAAACCCTTCTTAATTTCAGAATTGATTTCTTCCTCCAATCATAGGCAAGACAGTACAAAGGAAGAATTGAAATCAATTATACAACAACAATCAATTGAAGACAAATTGATCATACAAGAGCGATCAATTAGAGATTAGCTCAAAAAGAATCAGTCTTCGAGAAACTAATTTGACCCTTCAGCTAGGGCTCAGATGATTAGGAATAATTCCCAAGAACAATTTCAATAATCAATATTCAATGATTGGCTCAACAAATGAGCTTGTATTTATAACACCTCAGATGCAATAGTTTCCAAAAACTATCGTCAGTTAACCATTCCTTATAATACCAACTTCTTAAATCATTATAATAATAAAGTATTATTATTATAATAATATAACCTTTTATTAATTAATAACATGTCATTATTATTTAACACCATTAATTATCAAGTATGATTCTGATGATGAATTCTGTATAACCTGCTGAAGCGACTAATCTCATGGCCTGTAACTATATTGCCAAAAATAAAAACTGCCAAAATTAGACTTACTATAAATAGTAAGTCCCCGATCAAGGAACTGTACAAACTGAACATTGTCTGGAAAACTGACCACTGCCAATACTGCCTTGCTAGAAAGGGAAACTGGCCAAAGTGACTTACTAAAAATAGTAATTCCCAACTTACTATAAATAGCAAGTCTGCCAACTGGGACCCTCAAAACCCGACATCAGCTCATGAGGGCCATAATGATGAGCTGACTACGCCACTGTCAACACCTACTAAAAAGGGGGTCATCACATTCAAGACAACCCCTGGCATCATGATGAGTGATGCTTCGAGATGGTATTTGAGGTAGTTTATGCCTCCATGGTATACTTTTTTACATCTAAAGCAAAAAAATGACCCAGGTTCTAGTCCTTGATAGCCATATTTCCAAGCAGGGTCTCTAGCTGCTGCAGGATGAGTGCCTACAAATGATACCGATGACACTAAAGGGGGAGAACCTGAGGCTGAATCCGATGTGAAAGCTTCTCTAGTTGCCATTATAAATTAGCCTATAGTTACACATACAAAATGAAAGCACAACTTGTTAATTTCTCAATAAAAAAATAGAAAAACAACAATATTAGTTTAAATCAGTAAAAAATAAATCTAACCGAAGATTCTAAACATTTCTTCTAAAAAAATGGATTCAAGTTAAAAAAATAAGTTGGGTATGAAAAAACTATTAAAATAGTGAAAAATAAGGAAAAATTATCAAAGAAGGGTGATGAATCTTGTTTTGTGGAATTTAAATCATTTTAGACTACTTAATGTCAGCATTGATGATTTTTTTAAAACCTAGACGCAGCGAAAATGAAGTAAAATGTTTTATAAAAAGAAAAGGAAATAAAAATCAGAAACCTACCTGTGATTCTAATTCACTTTTGACAATCAACCAAAAATCTCTTCTAATCTTATCTCCTCGACCCACAATTATTGTAAATGGCATGCTTGATGGTTGGGAGGGTTTCCTTGACTTGGTTAGCAAAAGAGAAGAAAAAGTGAAAATAAAATGGGCTTTTTGGCAGCTGTAGTCATATAATTCCGAGTGACCAAGTTTTTATATCAGACTCACAGAAGTTTTTGGAAAAACTCGACGAATTCCTAGCAAAACTTGGTGAGTATAACTTGCGCGATTTTGCTAGAAAAAATCGTTGAGTCAAAAAATCCATGTGTGCTTGTTGATTCAAAGTGTTTGATCTATGGTCAAAATCGTAATAAGTTAATAACCAATACATGATTAATACTATATGTTATATTAGTAATAACTGAGAGGGGGGGTGAATCAGTGGCCTCAAAAATATTTCAACTAATCAACCCAAAAACTTAGTACCACAATATTAAGCCTCTAGTTATCTTCAGTCCTATAAGATGAATGCCTTCAAATATACTTATCAAATTACTACTGCTCGAAATGCTCTATTAAACCTTATTCTATAAGTTTACTGAATAGTAGTCTTTCATTTACCAAAAAATAGTAAATTACTGAGAGTATACCGATCAATCCAGATTAGTTATGTGTAAAGCAAAATACTAAAGTAATGACTCATAAACACATTGACACATGAATTTTTAATGTGGAAACCTTGTTAAGGGAAAAACCACTTGGGATAGGTAACCCAAAATTTTCACTCTTTTGAAGTGAGCTCAGTGAAGAACCAACCCTATTAAAAGTTACAAACACACTGTTAGGTGTTACCTTGTTAGAGGATTTAGTAGAATAGTTTGTCACTTGATATTAGACATCTCTATGTTACCTTCTACGACCAAACCTAGTGTAGTTTGTCAAATGGTATCTGACATCTCATGCTATCTTCATGATCAAAATTTTTGATACTCCTTGGGATGTATCTCAATATAGAAAAGATCTTTAAATCTTTCTCATTTAAGAGACTTTCGGTAACAATAGTTAAACTGAAACAGTAAATGATCTATTCATACATACAACTTAGACTTGTAGATTTTCAGATCTATTGTAACCTCTATCTGATCAATATATCTTTTCAATACCTTTGCTCCACTTTTTGCTCGGTGATGTTGTGTTCCTCTACTGCTCGGTGTCCATATAAATCTCTATCTCTTTCCTCAGCTTGATTGATTAGGACTGCATGAAGTTGTTCTTCATCTGTTTCTCTTCAACATCCTCTTTTCTATTCACTCTGCTTTCTTCTTTCGTAAAGAATTAAGTTGTCTCTTTTAGACATGATATCACCATTTCTAGGTTCTTGACTTTCTTGATCTTGGCATGATCCATAATTCTTGCCAATCTGATTTAAAGCATAACTCTTGTTTTATCTCATAGAAATCTTCTTTCCAACTAGACAAAACAACTTTAAATCCTTTACTTATCTCTACCTTTATCTTGTCGATGAAAACAATGATAACTACCAGTTGAGTTTATATTTAGCTCTGCCGACTAGATATTTTGTCATTTCTGAACTCCAGTTAATTTTGGTCTTTTAACTCTTGTTAGCTTCAGTCAACACTTCAGTTCTCCTCGGGCTTCTCCATCAGGGTTGTTTGTCTGTTAGGGTTGTCTATCCTTCAGGCTTTGTTTGTCTGTCAGATTACACTATAATTATGGCCAGCGGTTATGCTTGTGATTCTGCTCATCGAGTTCTTTGCTCGGGCATCACTGTGACTTAACTTTTGGTGATCTTTGTTTGTCGGGTTCCACTAGCTGTCGGTGTTTGTAGTAACTTAGTGAATGCTTTTCTTTTATGCATTACTAAAAGCATAATATTTATCTCTCTGATTCTCTGAAGTCTTTACTCTTTGAATGTAACCGATCATATTATATCAAGTTGACATCAATGACAATACAATCCATTAACTATTTTAATGTCTTTCATTATCTTTCTGCATTTCGGTGATCAACTTAACATCTTCAAACATTCAATTAGTTACATGTCATCAATCTCCCCCTTTGGCATTGATGGCAATGCACTACATTATTACTAATACAATATGAAATATAACAGTTTCATCAATCTTTCCTATTGTAACTATTCAAATGTTTGGCTCTCGGTAAGCTCAAATAGCTTAGATTTGTTTCTTGCTGAGTGATCATCTTCAATCTTCAATCCCTTCACTGAATAGATGTAGTAGCTTCTTTTTTTGTTTTGGTATGTGTTCTTCCTTGACTATTCCTCTTCTTGATAATCTCTTTTTCCTTTGACAACAATGAGTCATCTCTCCCTTTGTGTGTATTCTCTTCCTTCTATTACTATTCTCCCTTTGATGGATATTTCATATGTAATCAATCTCTCCCTTTGGATAATGATATAATCTCTTCCTTATACTGATGATAATTTCTCTCCCTCCTGATAATGAGATAATCTCTCCCTTTGACAACAATGCCAAACAATTTTCTTCTATATCATCTTCCATCCTTTTTATAATATATTCCTTGAATTTCCCTATCCATCAGCAATACATTGACTCTGGTGTTCGGTGCATATTTGTACTTTTCTATGTACAGATGTATCTATTGCTATCCATCTCTTTAGCTTGCATCAACATTAATGATCTTTGGATTTTTTAGAGGCTGATGCAACCTTCTAGTTAGTTTACTGACTGATAGACAAGGGTTGTACCCCTAGTCTCTTTCTCAGGTACTCAAATGTATCTTTCGGTAATGGCTTGGTGAATAAATCAGCTAATTTTTCTTTTGATTGAACATATTCTAGTATTACTTCGTTTCCTTGCACTTGTTCCCTAAGATAATGATACTTGATTGATATAAGCTTAGTCTAAGCATGCATGACTGGATTCTTTGATATTTTTATTGCACTAGTATTATCACAATAAATAATCATTGTTTCAAGAATCTTCATATTTATACCTTCCAATAACTATTTGATCCATGCAATATTAGAGCAATTTGCATCAATAGCCACATATTCAGATTCTGCAGTAGACTGAGAGATGCATCCTTGCTTCTTGCTAATCCATGTGACAAGTCTATCACCCATGAAGAATGCTCCTCCAATTGTGCTCTTTCGGTCATCAATATTTCCAGCCCAATCAACATATGTATAGACTTGTAGCTTGAATTTTCCTTCTCTTTTATACCATAAGCCATAGTCCTCGGTTTTCTTCAGATATCTCATAATTCTCTTGACAATAGTCATATATGATTCTTTGGGATTAGTAGAGAATCTTGCAACTATTCTAACTGCATGTGCTATATCTAGTCTGGTATGAACAACATACATTAGTTTTCCAATCATTGATCTATACAAGGTTTGATTTACCTCATTTGATTTGTCTTCTTTTGTCAGCTTGCATCTGGTAGCCATTTTGGAATTTTCCATCTTGACTATCGTCTATACTTCCTTGATGTATTTGGACAGAGTGATATATATGCCTGCATCTTGCTGAAGAATCTGTAGATCAAGAAAGAATTTGATCTCCCCAAAAATAGACATTTCAAACTCTTTACTCATTTCATTAGAAAAGGATTTGCATAGCATTTCATTTTCCCCAAAAATGATATCATCAACAAAAATTTCAGTAATCAGAATATTACCATCGATATCTTCTTTTAAGTGTAGATTGTTATTTTCACTTGTTCTTATAAATTCATTGCTAATGAGATAGGAGTGAAGTCTTTCATACCGGGCTCTAGGTGCTTGTTTCAATCCATACAAGGCTTTATGTATACATACCATGTTTCTCTTGTCTGGATTAACAAACCCTTCTGGCTGCTTAATGTATACCTCTTCTTCAAGTATTCCATTTACGAATGCAGATTTGACATCCATCTAGTATACCTTGAATCCTTTGTATGAAACATAAGCAAGTAAGATTCTAACTGCTAGTCTAGTAATGGGTGCAAAGGTTTCACCATAATCAATACCTTCTTCTTGTGCATATCCCTTGCATACTAATCTTGCTTTGTTTCTAGTGACTTCTCCATTCTCATTCAACTTGTTTCTGAATATCTATTTGGTACCAATGACATTCTTGTCATATGGTCTCGGTACTAGCATCCATGTATTGTTCTTCTCTATCTGTTCTATTTCTTCATTCATAGCACTGACCCATTCCTCATTTTCAAGTGCAGTATTAATAGATTTAGGCTCAAAAACACAAAGTAAACATCTGGTGTTTAGTGACTTACTTCTTGTTCTCATTCCAGCCTTCTTGTCTCCTATGATCTGATTCTGTGGATGATGTCTTCTGACATACTTGGCAAGTTTCGGTTCAACTTTGTGTTCATCATTCTGATCATCATCTTGATCTTCATTCTGATCTCCATCGTTCAGAACATCATCTTGAGGATTTTATTGATTTTTGGTAATTGCAGCCTAATGCTCGGATGCAATGTTATATTGCTCGGGAATGATACAGTGTTACTCGGGTGGAGTGTCAAGTTCTTCAGTATAAACAAACCTGTTGTAGTCCTCTAGCTCTTTTATGCTTTCCTTATCATTGTTTTCTGCAAATTCATCTATTTTCACATTTGCACTTTCAATGATCTTGTTAGATGACTTGTTAAAAAATTTATAGGCCTTGCTTTTGGTTGAATACCCTAGGAAGATACCTTCTTCACTTTTGGAGTCAAGTTTTCCATTTTTATCATCCTTCAAAATATAACATTGACTACCAAAGATTCTGAAGTAACTTACATTGGGTGTATGACCATATCAAAGCTCATATGGTGTCTTCTTTGTGTCTTTCTTTAATTGTACTTTGTTTAATGTGTATATAGAAATACTGACAGCTTCCCTCCAGAAATTTTGAGTGATGTTTTTCTCAATCATCAATGTTCTTGCATAGTCAATAATTGATCTGTTTCTCCTCTCAGCAATTCCATTTTGTTGTGGTGTTTGTGGTGCAGAAACCTATTTTTTAATTACATACTCATTGCAATAGTTAGTGAACTAATCTAAAATAAATTCCCCTCCTCTATCTGACCTTAAGCATTTCAATTTCTTATCACTTTTTTTTTCTACCATAGCCTTATACCATTTAAACATCTTGAATGCTTCTGATTTATATTTAAAAAAAATAATTGTCATCATTCTAGAATAATCATCAACAAAGAGAATGAAATACCTATCTCCATAGTAACTCTTTGTCCTCATGGGTCCACATAGATCAGTATGAACTAATTCTAGAATTGCATTAGATGTATGAGCTTTACTCTTGAAACTAGATTTTGTCATCTTACCTTTTTGAAAATTCTTGCACATGATATGCTCGGGCTTAGTCATGCTCGGTAAGCCTTTGACTTTTCTCTTATTGCTTATCTTTATCATGTTGTCAAAGTTCACATGACACAATATTTTGTGCCACAACCATATGTCTTCGTTTCTAGCCATCAAACAAGTGGTGTTGATGTCATCAAGATAGAAAATGTTACCTTTTATCTGTTCACCAATTTCGATTAACCTTTCTGATTCATTAAAGATCTCTGTCTTCCTATTTTCAAATGCTACTTTGTGACTTGTATTGTTTAGCTGTGAAACACTTAACAAATTATAATTTAGTCATTTTACCCAGTAAGCATTTTCACATCTGATCAGGTTATTTAACATTATGGTTCATTTACCTTCAACTAGACAAGGTGTGTCATTACCCATTCTTACTGAACCACCATTATAGTATTCAAAAGTTTCAAACTTTTTCTTATCACCGATCATGTGGTGAGTGCAACCACTATCTATGATCCAGACATCATTTTTACTAATCTTAGATATGAGTGCAGTTTCATACCTTTCTTCTTCTTCGTTTGAGTCATCCTTCATAGCTACAAATACCATCTCAATGTCTTCTTCAGATTCGGTGTCAGTGTCATCAGCTCTGTTCTCAGCTAGGTAACAAACTTTCTTCCCTTTGTCCTTGTAGTCTTGGGTATCTCTTTTGTCAGATTGTCAGTTGCTTCGGTAATCTCTGTTATCACCTCTATCAAACTTCTTCTTATATGATCTGTGATTACTTCTGTCATCTTTCTTCTGTTAGGACATCTTGTAGCAAAGTGTCCAACCTCTTTACAATTAAAACATACAAGTGTTAATTTACCTTTGTATTTACCTTTGCCTCTCGGCAATCTTCTTGCCATTAGTGCTTCAATCTCATCAAGATCTTGATCATCATTATCACTTTCACTATCATTTCTAACAGAGTGTCTATGACTTGATTTACTTATTTTCAAAGAAGATTTGAATGTAGATTCTATAGATGGTAAGATACTATTATCAAATTTATTCATCTCAAATGAAATCAGTTTACCAATCAGACTATCTAAAGTAATTGTATTGTTTGCAACTTCTCTCATTTCTTGTATAGTAGACACTCTAATAACATATACAGGCAGTAAGGTTTTTAAGATTTTACTTACCACTGCCTTCTCTTCAAGTACACCTCCAACTCCTCAGATAGCAGTGACTACCTCTTTGATTCTGCAACTATACTAAGTAATATTTTCTCCTTTCATCCTTAGGTCATCAAACCTCCCTCTTAGGTTTTCTGCCTTGGCTCTTAGTACATTAGCATCTCCATATACTAGCTTCAACTTATCCCACATTTGCTTAGCAGAGGTGCAGGTTTTGACATCTTCAAACTCAGCATCGGAGAGTGAGGAAGCAAGTTCTATCATCATGCAATTATGCTCACGCTTTTCTCTTAATTGCTCAAGAGTGTGAGGTCCTGTAGGAAACACATATTTAGTATCAAGGTGTTGAGTAACATCATTACAAATACCTAATAAGTAGTCTTATTCTGCTTTACCATGATGCAAAGTTGTCTTTATTCAACTTGGGCACATCTCGTCTGTTCATCTTGTGATCTTTTGCTTGAGCTGTTAAACTCCCTTTCTAAGCACACAAGCTCTGATACCAATTGTTAGTAATAAATGAGAGAAGGGGGGGGCGGGGGTGAATCAGTGGCCTCAAAAATATTCCAATTAATCAACCAAAAAATTTAGTACCACAATATTAAGCCTCTAGTTATCTTCAGTCCTATAAGATAAATGCCTTTAAATATTCTTATCAAATTACTACTGCTCGGAATGCTCTGTTAAACCTTATTCTGTAAGTTTACCGAATAGCAGATTTTCATGTACCAAAAAATAGTAAATTAGTTAGGGTATATCGATCAGTTCAGATTAGTTGTGTAATGCAAAACACTAAAGTAATGACTCATACACACATTGACACATGAATTTTTAACGTGGAAACCCTGTTAAGGGAAAACCACTTGTGACCAGTAACCCAAAAATTTTACTCTTCTGAAGTGAGCTCGGTGAAGAACCAACCCTATTAAAGGTTACAAACACACTATTCGGTGTGACCTTGTGAGAGGATTTAGTAGAATAGTTTGTCACTTGATATCGGACATCTTTATGCTACCTTCTATGACCAAACCTAGTGTAGTTTGTCAAATGGTATCTGGCATCTCATGCTATCTTCATGATCAAACTTTTTGATACTCCTTGGGATGTATCTCAATATAGAAAGGATCTTTAAATCCTGCTTGTTTAAGAGACTTTCTGTAACAATGGTTAAACTGAAATAGTAAATGATCTGTTCATACATACAACTTAGACTTGTAGATTTTTAGATCTATTTTAAGCTCTTTCTAATCAATATATCTTTTCAATACCTTTGCTCCACTTTCTGCTCAGTGATGCTGTGTTCTTCTATTGCTCGATGTCCGCAGAAATCTCTAGCTCTTTCCTCAGCTTGATTGATCAGGACTGCATGAAGTTGTTCTTCATCAGTTTCTCTTCAACATCCTCTTTGCTATTCACTCTGCTTTCTTCTTTCGTAAAGAATTAAGTTGTCTCTTTATAGACATGATATCACCGTTTCTAGGTTCTTGACTTTCTTGATCGTGGCGTGATCCACAATTCTCGCCAATCTGATTTAAAGCATAACTCTTGTTTTATCTCGTAGAAATCTTCTTGCCAACTAGACAAAACAACTTTAAATCCTCTACTTATCTCTGGCTTTATCTTATCAATTAAAACAATGATAACTACTAGTTGAGTTTGTATTTAGCTCTGCCAGCTAGATATTTTGTCGTTTCTGAACTCCAGTTAATTTCGGTGTTTCAACTCTTGTTAGCTTCGGTCAACACTTCAGTTCTCCTCAAGCTTCTCCATCGGGATTGTTTGTCCGTCAAGGTTGTCTATCTGTCGGGGTGTGTTTGTCTGTCGGGTTACACTGTAATTCTGACCGTCGGTTATACTTGTGATTCTGTTTGTCGATAATGCTCGTTCGGTTCTTTGCTCGGGCATCACTGTGACTTAACTTTCAGTGATCTCTGTCCGTTGGGTTCCACTAGCCGTCGGTATTTGTAGTCACTTAGTGAATGCTTGTCTTTTATGCATTACTGAAATCATAATCTTTATCTCTCTGATTCTCTGAAGTGTTTGACTCTTTGAATATAACCGATCAGATTATATCATGTTGACATCAATGACAATACAATCCATTAACTGTTTTAATGTCTTGCAGTATCTTTCTGCATTTCGGTGATCAACTTAACATCTTCAATCATTCAATCAATTACATGTCATCATGTTATGCTTAACTCCCAACAAAGCTGAGTATTATACACTTTGTGTTTCACAAAGCTTGCTTAATATATTTGATGACTTCTACAGCACTGATCTGCTTACCAACTGAATAACCAGGTGGGTTAATAGTTGTGACTATTGTAGTCGTCTATTTATGAATATAGACGATTCCTTCAGAAATATGGTTTTATTGTCAGCTTCAATGCATATTCATTCTTCATATATTGTCCTCCTTATGCAATTCAGTCTGCTTAAACTTTACATGGCATTTCTTGTGCATGTAGTGTTTTTGTAGGTTGTTCGTAGTAGTTGGTCCAATACGGTAAGCATCACATAAGCATTTGCTTCTTGTATTGCATCCTATTTTTGGTTTGATCATAAATCAATTTTAATTCATAGTTGAAATTTGTAGTGGCACTAAAGGACCAAGTGCACATCAAATGTTATTCCCTGGGTATGGAAACATTGGAATACCAAGAAAGGGACAAGATGACGCAACCGAGAACGATCTTCGCATAGTCATCACCCGAAGATATAAATCATGAAAATTACTATCTATCAGCAAAAATATCAGACCCATGTTTGTATGAGTCTGCTAGTTTTATATGATGTCTTGGTTTTAGTTCCCAACAGGTTATGCAAGTCTGATATCCTGGTTTTATTACCTAATTGGTTTGTATCTCAAAATGTGCTCTTTTCTATATTTAAATCTCATTTCCATTGTCCTATACGTCTTTAATGACACTTTTTTCTTTTTTCACTTGAAATCCTATAGCCCTTGGTTCTATGGCAGACATTTCTTAAAAGTAAGAAATTTTATCAAGATATTAACTTTGGTTATTTTACATCTCTAGAAACAAATGCTCTAGTTGTTGATGATAAATCAGTGGATTGATGCATGGACATAAAAAATGCATGTAAAAAACTCATAAATATAGAATTTGCAGAACACTGGAGGGTCACTTATTGCAATTTGCTTAGAGCCATTATGCTG
>MU218592.1:35060-60775 GCA_018584345.1 Thuja plicata | reverse complement strand
GTCCACAACCCAAAGTATGAGTGTCCTCCCTTTATTTCAGTGAGACATTGGAATGAATTCATTTTGGATGCAAAGGAGAAAGGGGATACTCAAAGAGGAATTGCACCACCAAATGAGAAAAGAAGGTATGCAATACTATTAACTACTAGTAGAATGTAATTATACACTAATTAGTGTTCTTTATATCTATATAATCTAACATATTTCAAACTCTTCATAGGTAGCATGACACATCAAAGGCTACAAAGGCCAGACTACAAAATATTGGCCAACACAAATTTGGCTCTGGTGGTTATTCAAAAATTCAAGCACGAATTATAAGTAGTAGTAAATGAAATTACGAATCTAAATTTTTATAAATTGCAAATAATTTTGTTTAATAAAAAAATGAAGGGCTTAGAATTTAATTTAGAGGCCACCAAAGAAAACAAAAATATTGCCTTCAAGGAAGGCTATCAAGCCGTGGCTGAATGCCTACGCCAAGCTTCCACTGGCCCAACCCAAGAATCTCCTGCATCGGTTGAACAGGTAAATATGCCAAATGAAAAATATTTAAAATTGAATACTTGAGAAAGAATCTATTTGATGTTAATTTCAAACATTAATTAACTATTTTTGTTTTTTAAAAGTAAACAATGATAACGATGTGCATGGCATTGTAATGTAGCCTTGTAATCCTAACACAAAACCTGCACCGCATGATGAAGGCCCTGATGTGGATTGCAGTGTCAATGGAGGTGTTCATTTGCTATTGAAAAATTAATTATGTAATTATTAATACAAATTAACATCTAAAATTAAAATTGGTGTAACCATTTTTGTGTATATTTTAGAGCATACAGAGCGTCATTCTGAACGAGTGGAGGATGTTCATAGTGATCACCATGTTGACTTTGGGGATGACAAAAATGTTATTGTAGATGATGTGGCACAGTCAGGTAAACAAAATCTATGTTTTGTTATTTTAAATTTATTTTTTGATTTATAGTTCTTTTAATTAATGAAATACTTGTAACACTAATATAAAATGGCGTGAATTTAACCCATTTAGTTGTTAAATTATATGTTGACTTTGGGGATGACAAAAATATTATTGTAGATGATGTGGCATAGTCAGGTAAACAAAATCTATGTTTTGTTATTTTAAATTTCTTTTTTGATTTATAGTTCTTTTAATTAATGAAATACTTCTAACACTAATATAAAATGGTGTGAATTTAACCCATATAGTTGTTATTGCAACGGACCCCCCTTTGGTGCAACAACATAGTCTTCCTGAACACATGATGAGGAGACGTGTGTTGAGATCAGAATTAGTAGAGGAGGGGAATGACGAGGATCTTGATGCTTCGCTTAGCTGTTTTGTTAAAAAAAAAAAAAAAAACCAAAAAAGAAATGATTGCAATTAAACTTTTTTGCTAATGAAAGAACCTTGTCTTAATGAATGTTATTTTTTATTACTAGTAAATGTTGATGAATGATGTGTGAATGAATTATTCATGAATGTTAATGAATGTTATGTGACTATAATGATTGAATGTATGGAAGAGATTATTTATATAAGACGAATATGTGAACTCTATTTAGAGGAAGAAAATTAGTGGTATATAGTGTTACAAAAAATAAACTCTATTTTTATACCCTTACTATGATGAACCTAGATTGATCTGGTTCGATACTACGAAGTCAAACTACGAAGTCTCTGAGCATGAACGTAGGCAAGGCCATTAATGATAAGCCCCCGAGACTTAGGTCCAGTCTCATAGGGTTAGTCAAATGATCCTCACTATTCATAAGTAATAGTTCTAGTCCCTTATGTATGGCATGAATTACATTGCTCTTATGTATTTTATAAATTAGGTAAAAATAAACCTTTGAGGCTCTTTTTATACCCTTACTATGATGAACCTAGATTGATTTGGCTTGAGAATATGAAGTCGAACTAAAAATTCTTTGAGAATGAATGTAGGCAAGGCCCTCAATGATGAGCCCCCAAGACTTAGGTCCAGTCCCATAGGTTTTTTCAAATGGTTCTCACTATTCAAATGGTTCCACACACACACACACACACATGCGCACACAACCTGTTGGCTAAATATTTTGCAAGTCACTAAGACTAAAACTTGCAAAATGTGTGTTTTAGGTAGCAGTATGTGAGATTTCTCTCTCCTCTCAGAAATAGGGGAGACTCCCTTCTTACTGCAGGTGGCTTCAAGTAGAACTGAACTGTAACACATACAGTTCACCTTTCAATAGTAATACCGGTGACTCAATGATTGACTTAAGAACAATCAAATGAGGCAATAGTTGATTTATCTAAAGATTAAGTGATACAATGAGCTCAAAGTCTCCTGTCCTCACCTCAAATAAGTATTCTAATCTATTGTCCAATACTGAAGCTCAAAGTATTCAGTCCTTAGATTATATCAGCCACTAGTTTCTATAGTAACCCCGATTTCCTGAAGCACAAATTCTTCAGAAAACTTAGATTAGAGATGCTTCGATGATTTAAACAAAGAAACTACTTAATTTGAACAAGGATCAAAAAATGCAACATAAGAATACATTCATTGATTTTCAAGACAACAACACAAAGTTTGCCAATCTCTATTCCTTTATTCAAATGCTTAACTCTCTTACAATTAAACACAAAGTTTTTAGAACTCAAGAGTTTTTCCTATAGTTTATTTGCAAAAACAAAAGATGAAAATATTACAATGAACTCTCTCCTTTATATAGGAAAATAGAAGAGAGAAAAGTGGAGAGAAAAGGGGAAACCCTTAACCACTTTGACTTAGTCAAAAATTAACCCTAACTAATTTTGACTTATTCAAAATGTTACAAGGCTTAAAACACTTACAATGTGAGTACACAACTTTGGTATACATGAATATGTTTTTCTGTATTTACAATTATCACATGTACTACATGTAATCTGTCAAAACATTCTACAAAAAAAAACAAAAAAAAAGTGCCTAAACACTTAGAAAGAAGCATCAGAGGGTATTCACATAAGCCTTGAACTTGCGAAGAGACTTATGTATCATGATTGGAACAGGTGCACCTGTATGCTGAGCAACCATAGTAACTTGGAGTAAAACATGAGACTTAGTATAACCAGTTACTTGACTTTGAAGTTGATTCAAGGACATCTTGCATTCCATGAACCAATAAAAAATAGTGGGATTGAAATCTTCTGCATCTAAGTGAAGATGAATCATTTCAGAGAACCTTGCCATTACAATTTTTTCTTCAATCAGCTCACCATCTTTAGTAGTAACTTCACAAGAAAATTTATTGAACTCCTTTATTATCTGACATTCTTGTTCATTCCATGAGTTCAGTATTGTTTGCAAATCTATGACTAATTTATTCAAGACTCTCTCCTTATTGATCATTAAATCAAGAGACTCAAAATATGCGTCCACAGAAGAGATGACTTCAGACTGGCACAAATTCTTGAGATTACATTCTTGCATGGTTCTCCAAACATTTAAATCTTCATTTAGGACTCTCAGCTGTTGATGAAAGGATGAGATAAGTTCCCTTATCTCATTAATGGTTAATCGCACATGCCTTAACACTTTGTATGAGTCTTTGATCACTTGCATACCTTGCATTTCCACTTGCGCACACCACTCATTAACTACTTTTGCCTTCTTACGACAATCCTCATAACCTTCAAGGCATGACACTGAAATAGGAGCAAGATTCTAAGAATTATTCATCATATCTATGACATCAAGGAGGCATGCATTCTCCTCTTTTAGCTTTTTCCTCTTCTCCCATAGCTTATCATTCCTTTGCATAAGTTGAGAAAAAATATCCTGAGCATCTTGTTGACAACCCAAACGTGTCTGCTTGCCCAGTTCCGTCCTTGTGATTTTATAATCTGAAGGCTTCCCATCTCTTGTAGATTTATCAAACAAAGGTTCAAAAATTTCAACATACTTGGCTTTACCCTCCATAATGATTCTTGACACTGTTTTGGGATTCTCGTTCTTTGGAGATTTGGGCTTGGAAACCTGTTTGAAATCAAAGTCCTCTAGTGGAATCTCTTCTTTCTTCCTCTTCTAAGTTATGGCACTGAGCCAAGGAGGTAAAGAAAAAGAAGAAGTTGTTGTCGATGATGTGATGGCTAGAGTAGTAACTGGATTATCCTGAGCAATTGTAGCAATAAGAGAAGGAGCCTTTGTTAAAATTTCCATGGGAGGAGGGCTGCTATGAGCGACTTTTGACATAAACTGCTCCAATTGCACATGAGTAGTATCAAGCACCGTTACAGAAGAAACAACCATAGAAGGAATAGTCATAGAGTATGCATCAAATACACTCTCAAAACTATGATAAGACTCCTGAGAAATAAAAATAGGGCCTACTAATGAGATAGGCAAGGCAGGTGTCACCAAAATTGAATCCATAGGAGGAGCCTACTCTATAGTGAATTCATCTGCTGCTGTACCCAAAGGTGAATCAGGAGACTCATCTGATGCTGGTGCAAAATCAGGAACCACTGTGGTAACTGAAATGTCCATAGGAGGAAGTACATTGGGTGACGACACCTTAGGTGAATCAGGAATCTCATCATCACTAGATACTACTTGAACCCTTTCAGGTTCTATGCTTTTCACCTCAAGAACTCTTCGATTGTCTTTTCCTCCCTTGATGGTAAGCTTAGGAAGAATAGGCATGACAAGAATGACAGGATAAACCACTGAAGAAGATGATCCATCTTTAGTCTTACCTCTAGTTTTAGATCTATTACCGACTGGGCCACCATGATCAAAGTCCTTTCCTAATCTTATCTTGATGCTTTTCAATCCCCTCCTTTTTAGCCAAATGTTAGTATTTGCAAGAATGCACTGGAAGTGATCCCATACAGAAACGGTCTCTTTTCCAGACCAAGAATGAGATAAAATAGGCAAGTCTTCAACATGATTATGAGTATAGTCAGGATCGATAATATCACCATCATCTTTAACCCCTTGAGGAATGTCTACAAGATTGAAGTCAATAATCTTCCTGATAGACAAGCGACAGTAATCCATTCTTTGTATATCTTCTTTGGTGCGAAGATCCGTCCATATGTCTTCCAGTCTATACACATGTACAAACTACCTCCTCATCTTATCATTGAGCCCTCGCCAGTCGAAATGACTTCTAGCCATGAATCTCTTAAAAGTGATCCTTTGAAGTTTATACTCCATGTTCTTAGCCTTTGGAACTATATCTATGGAGTACCCTCCAATCTTTAGAGGGTTTCATGAAGAAATCCCCACACCTGGCATGTGTAGTGTATTTTGATGTGCTTGGACAACCATGAGCTACCTAGCCAACTCCATAAGAATTATCTTATCAGTCAAGTACCTTGGGAGTGTATGTGGTTCACCTTTGAAGTACCCCACTCTCATGTAAGTATAATTAGGGAATTGTAGAAAGAGGCAACAATAATCATTCACCTTAACCCATGCCTCATTTGACACATGCTTGTTAGGAAGGCTCTTGTCGAACAAGCACATAAAATACCCATAAAAAGCATCTTGTGCCTTGCGGTAATGAGAGCGGCTGGCCTTTAACACAAGCTGAGGAAAGTATTCCCAAACAAGAACTAATTATCTATCCCCTTTAGTGGACAATCCAGAGAAAGAGCCACGAGAAGCAATAATGTACACAAGGTATGAATTCATGTAAAAAGTGCAAGTATAAACAACTTGTGAAAGCTGCTCACATAACATATCACTTATCATTTCTCCCCAAAATATTCTTTTCTTGGAATAGACAATGAGAGATATTGTATTTGTACATCCAGGACTCAAAAATGTTTGATTTCTTTAACCGTGCAAGGCGGCTGAATAAAGTGATAAGGTCACTAATCTCCTCCTTGAACTCAATACGGTGGATTCCCTTCAGCCATCTTGCAATGCTTGGCCTTTTATTGAGCAACCAATTGTCATTAATAAAATTTGCACATGAAGGAGTATCCTCATTCCACCTTTCAAGATCTCTTTGTCTGGTGATATCAATAGTGATAGGATTCAATGGCACCCAGAAGATTCTATCAATAGTCTCTGGATCAAGACTAATGATAGTCTTACCATCTTGATCTTTGATGGTTCTAGAAGATGAATCAAAATTATTTGCACATACAAGCATGAACTCTGGCTCAGGGGTAGCCAATGCAAAAGTGGTGACCAAGTGAATGCTACTCTATTTGATGGATACCATATCTTCTGTAACTACAGCATCAACCCTTTGAAGAAATTCTTCAAAGTTCATGTGTGAAATATCAGTATCTTTAACTTCTTCATAGTAAGAAACAACTTTTGAAGACGGGATAGAATTATGATATGAATCACAACGGTATTTCATCTTCTTCTTCTCTTTTTCCGAAGCAAGCGTAATCTCTTCAGACATAGAAACTCTATGAGACCGAGAAGATGTGACATAAAAACTCCACAAAGTAAGAACATCTTCTTGAGAGGGGTCCATTATTAGAATTAAGAATGGCATATGGGGATGACTGGTTCTCTTTGAGAAAAGGGTTAGTTTCAGCTCAAAGAGAACTCAAGAATGAGTCTCTTGTAGGTGATTACACATGAGGACGGATGAAAGTAATGAAGGATAAGAAGGCAAATGAATGAGTGGATGTCACTTTTTTTATAATGATGTTTTGGATTAACCACCATTATGAGTTTTACGTCTTATGGCAGCGGTAGGGATAACAACTTATGCAAGTGGACATTCATAAAATAGAACATGTATGGACTTGCATTGGATTTGTTTCTCTTCTTTCAACATAGAACGGGGTTTTTAATCCCAACTGCACATGCAAGTAAAATGAAGTTCTTGCATATGCATCTTGAGAATAGAAGATAGAAGTAGAAGAATCATAGATTTAATTACATGTAAATAATAAATGAAAGCTTTACATATATGTTAAATAACCTAGGAAGAGAAAACAAAGGAAAGACTTAGGAAGAAATTACATCAACCCTCAAGATGAAATCTCTCAAAATCTTGAGACAAATCTGAAATAAATCCAATTGATTTTCAGATTTAGGAAAAATTGGATATAAAGAGTATATATAGATCATATTCGTAGTCTCTTTCCTTCAATTTTGGATGGTCAACATGCATATACAACCAAGTTGGAAAGAATGAGAGATAAAATGCCAAGAAATAGCAACCATTTGACTATTTCTCTTGTATATGCAACAAGGAAGAAAAATGATGTTTAGAGCAAAAATCTCAGCCAAAACAACAAAATAAATCCATAGAATAACTAGAAGACTTACCAAAATCGGTTTGCAAGCTGGGAAAATGATTGAAAATGCTAAAATCCTCTTCCCATGAAGATTGGTGATGAGAAAAGTGGACTGTTTTGGACTGATTGCATATGTTTCTTGTTAAAAATGCATATGTAATGGCTTTTAAAATCGACGCCTTGGAAGAAGTATTCAAAACATGCTTTGAAAATGCATTAAAAACACATGTAAGTTCCTCCAAAATTGACGCCCAAGGAAAGCTATTAAAAATGTTATTTTGGGGAAGCATTTACATGTACTTCAAAAGGTATATCCAAGAGCTCTCAAAATCGACGCCCTTGGAAGTAAGCAAAGGAATTTTATTGTTAAAAACACACTTGATAATATGTGTTATCCTCTCCAAAAATGATGGCCTAAAAGACTCTTTAAAAATGTTGTTTTGAGGAGAGTATTGCATATGTTATCTCTTCCAAACGCATATGTAATGGTCACCAAAAATGACACCTTTGGAAAAAGACAAAGAAAAAGGATATAACATGCACTTTATAACACATGTAATCCTTCAAAAATTTGACGCCTTGGAAAGAACTTTAAATACATTGTTTCTCAAAAGCATTTACTGATGTTTAAAACGCATATGTATTACCTTTAAAATTCAACGTCATGGGAAGAAAACATTAAGAACGTTGTTTTTAAAAGCTATTTGCACAAAAGAAAGTATATGCAATGGCTCTAAATTTCAACGTCTTGAGGAGAAAGACATGAAGAAGTAAATTCACACTTGATGAATGCATTTACATGTGACTTTAAAAAGGAAAAAGCCACCCGGGGAGTTAAAAAAAAATGTTGTTTTCGATATGCAATTGCATATAAAAACAACACCTGTAAAGATTAAATACCTTCTTTTAGGGGTTCAACTGCACATGTTGAAAATACTTAGAATAGATATGCATTTGAAGTTAAAAACAACGTATTTAATATGGAAAAAGGCTTAGTGGTGGGTTTTTAAATGTGTTTTGCATACGGATGACATGCAATGAGAAATAAAAACCACACCTTTTAATAATTAAGCTTGAAATCTGAATCAATTTAATATATAACTATAGTTTTTAAATGAAATTAGACTATTTTAAAGCTAATTTCAATAAAATATTAAAAACTATAGTCGAATCAACTCGGAATGAGTTGAAATTTGAAAATAGACTACAAAATCTACTTAATATATCAAATATACTTTGAACTCATGCAATTGACTTTGAAAACCCCACCTTTTAAGGATTTTTTAAAGAATATGCAGTTAGCTTGAAAAACCCCACCTTTTACTTCATAACTTGAGTTGTACTACTCCATTTGATGTCTAAGTTAGCTCAAAACAAGCGTATTTCAAAGGGCTATCGACTCAAGGGAAAATAAAAGACTAAAAATGCCAAATAAGAAAGAGAAAACAAAGAAAAGGACTTAAGAATGCATGAAATGTGTGTTTACAAAGAACTCTTCAGGGATGAAGAATTATCTCTATTAACCCTCTATTCAATACTTTCAAATCATAGAGGATACTACTACGAATTGACAAGAAAATTGCGTAGGGTTGCCACAATTTTGTGATCTCAAAATTAAGGACAACAGCTAGCTCTGACTGGGGAAGATTCCTCGTTTGTTCTTCAAAACAATGAGGAGTGCAGAATCCAGAGCTCTAAGTACCTTTATCTACTCCATTGGGATATAGAGTTAGGTGACCAAAAACAAAAGACTCAAAAACCTAAAAATCTAAAAAGACTTGGACATTATGTACAGTGGTACTTATCTTGCCATTACTCAAAGTAATGCTTCAAATGCTGGGCACTATATGGAAGTGCGAATGGAGTGCCATCAGGGTATGCAAGGATAAATGTGTTCTCTCCTGCTACCTGATGAATTTGGAATGGTCCTCTCCAGAGAGTATCAAATTTCCCATGCATTCCTTTTGGCTCTCGCCTTTTATCCCAGAGTAAAACATGATCTCCAACCTGAAATTCTCACTACCTGGCTTTCTTATCAAAAGGTACTTTAACCTACTGCTGATGTGCTGCAAGCCGATCAACCACCTCAGTTCTTTGTTCCTCCAAATGATGCAAGAACATTATTCGCTTGTCTAGGGAATCCTGAAAAGTACTATCTTCAATAGCTTTAGCTAACTTAAGAGTGGGAAGCTCAATAGTTATGGGAATTTCTACATTTCCACCATAGAGAAGCTAGAATGGTGACATCCCAATTGCCCTTTTAGCTGTAATCATGTCTGCCCACAAAGCGTCAAACAAAACTTTGTGCCACGAACGTTGATTATCATCTACTAACTTGCGAATAATGGTAACCAAGTTCTTATTTCTTGATTCGGCTTGACCATTTCCCTGAGGATAATATTTAGATGAATGAGCGAGAGTAATACCATGCTCAAAAAAAAACTATGTAAGCTCTGCAGATGAAAAGGTTGCAGCATTATCTGTTATAATCTTGTTTGGCACACCGAAGTGAGAAATTATATTCTCCTTCAAAAATGCACACACCACTGATGATGTTGCATTCTTCACTGGGATGGCTTCCACCCACTTGGTGAAATAATCAGTTGCAGTGAGGATGTAAGTATGTCCAACACTAGATGTTGGGTTAATGGTACCGATGAAATCAATTCCCCATTGCTGGAAAGGCTCTTCAATCACAACTGGCTTTAGTGGTAAAGCTGAGACTTTTTGCTTACCAACAAATTGTTGGCAATGGTCACACTTGCGTACCCAACTATATGCATCTTGAAATAGAGTCGGCCAATAATACCTAGCTCGCATAATTTTATGAGTAGTTATTGGTGCAGAAAAATGCCCACTGCATGCCATGTCATGGAATGACTCCAACAAACGGATCTACTGTGCTTTATCAACGCAATGAAAAAAATTTCCATCAAGCGAATGCTTGTACAAACGACTATCCCATAAGACAAAATGTGCTACTCAGAGTTTCAAATTTCTTCTTTCCTTGTAAGTGAGATGTACAGGACATTCACCATAAGTAAGAAAATAAGCAATATCTAAATACCATTCATCAGTTGTACTAACAAACAATACTTTAGGAAATTCCTTAGGAATTTCTTCTTTTCTTGGTTCATTCTCAGCCATCACTTGACACAAACCTTTACTGCAGACCAACTTAGTAGGAAAAATCTCAATGTCATATTCCTGGATCTTGGTGACCCAGTTTCCTCTCTTTGTTCAAAATTCTTGTTGAGCCAGAATGGACTTCACTGTGGTATCTGGAACGAGAACCACCACATGAGAATTTAAGATATAAAATTTGAAAGATTTTACGGCTTTCACAACTGCATAAGCATTATTTTCCATCAAATAATATTTCAACTCATGTGATTTTAGTGGGCAACTCATGAATGCAATAGGAGACTCAATGTCTTCTTCATTTTTCTGTACAAGAATTGCTGACATAGTATGCTTAGAAGCATAACTATACAGGATAAAATCTTTAGTGTAGTCTGGGAAAACTAACACCGGTGCATGTGCGATTTCCTCTTTAATCTCTTTGAAAGAGGCCTTCCCTTATGGACTCCACCAAAAAAATGTCATCCCTTTCATCATATTAGAAATATGACGAGTCTTTTCAGAAAAATTCAGGAACAAAATGCCTCAAGAAATTCACCTTCCCGAAGAAAGAATGAACTGCAGTCTTACTAGTAGGCAGGGTGAGACTTTGAATTGAATTGACCCACTCTTGATCAATTTTAATGCCTTCTTTTGACATAATGCGTCCCAAGAGGTTACCCTTTGTAACTCCAAAGATGGACTTTTTTAGATTAAGAGAAATCCCATGCCTTCGACATCTTTCAAGCACTTTCCAAAGATGAATCAAATAATCTGAGCGCTACTTGGAAAATATTGTCAAGTCATCAAGGTATACCATGATAAACTTGTCTATGATATCTCAAAATGCTAGATCCATGGCACGCTAAAAAGTTGCACCAGCATTTATCAATCCGAAAGGCATTCGATTGTAAGCAAAAGTACCCCAGGGTGTGGTAAATGTTGTTTTATACTGATCATCTTCCCTTACCTCAATTTGGTTATAGCCAGAAAAACCATCAAGCATAGACAACATTTGGGATCCGATTACGGTTTGCAACACATGATCCATTATTGGCAATGAGTAATTGTCCTTCAAGGACGCTTGATTCAAATTATAGAAATCCACACAAATGCGGATCTAGCCATTCTTCTTATGAACTGGAACAATGTTGGCCACCCAGGTTGAGTTTTGTATTGGGAAGATGATCCTTGCGTCAAGCATCTTCTGAATTTTAGACAAGATGGTTCCTGAGATTTTTGGATTATACTGTCGCTGCTTCTACCTGAATGGGGCAACTCCAATTTTTAAAGGAATATCATGTTGTACTACCTTGGGCCAGAATGACTTCAAGTCATCATACAAGTATGATAATACATCAATGTATTTATTCAAGAGAAGAATGAACTGATTCCTTTCTTCTGGTGTGCAACATTTGCCAATATTGACAAACTTAGGATCAGCTTTTGTATTCAGGTTATACCTTTCATATTCCATGACGGAGCTTGATCCAGCTTCTTGTTGATTTTTAACATAATGATCATGCTTATCAAACAACCTTTCTAGGGAAACTATCCCCTTAGGAATTTTATTTCCTTTTAACTGAATGACTTCTTCCCCAGTTTTAGGATTCTTTCCAGATGTATCCTCTCGAGAAGGAGAACTACTTCCTTCGAAAAATAATTCATCAAAATTGTCTTTCATTTCATGAAAGTGAATGATTTGTTGATCATTATTGAACACTTGTCAATGATCTAAATTGTTAGGAACACTGGGATGATATACTAATTGAATAGTATACCTATCCTGCTTGAATTCCTCATGTGGTACTAAGCAAGTTGCTGAAATTGCAAGCTAATCAACTTTATCATTGATCTCTCTAGGAATTGCAAAAATGTTGAAAGAATCAAATGATTATATATAGTCCCACACCAAGTTCCTATAGTTCTTGAGTCGCTCATTTTTAGTTTGGTACTGATTTCTTACTTGACACACTACAAGCTCAGCATCACCTTTGGCGTGTAAATTCTTAATTCCCCTATTCTGTGCAGCATCAATACCTAGAAGCAAAGCCTCATATTCAGGTGTATTGTTGGTGTTGTTAAACTACAGCTTGTATGAATATGGAAACTTCTCCCCTTGAGGATAAATCAAAATAACCTCGGCTCTTGAATCGGTTGCTGCACAACTGCCATCAAACTCAAGTATCCATACCTCATTAGAATTGATTGTATCAGGGAACCAAAAAGCAATTGGATCATCATTAGCCAAGCTTGGAGGCATATCTTTTTCAAACATTGTAAAAGAATTTTCTGGATCCCCTGGAAAAACAGGTACTTCATCTTAAACTGGCTCTTCCTCAGCATCTGCAAATTTATCTTCATCTGATAGGGAAGTTGATGCTTCAGATTGATAATCTTCAGCAAACTCTGAGATTTCAGAGCTATTAAGATAATAGTTTCCCATGCCAACTGATTCAAAAAGAATCTGAGAACGAGGATCATCTGATTTCACCACTGTGTACTTTGTTTCCCTCTCTGGAAGTAATTTCTGCATAACTCCTTTAACATGAATTCATGATTTAGACATATCCATGCTCAACTCTCCTCCTACATCTTTACAGAAATTTTGACCTAGGAGCATACCATAGGAGGCAGGAACATCTGCAACAAGGACAGTCATTTTGATCTTCTTTTCGGGGAAGGAAGATATTGCAAACTAAGCATCCTTGATCTGACCTTTAAGTGGTACCTATTTATTCTCCATGGAATAATAATTACCGAAGGATTTTGTCAAAGTTAGGCCTAAAGCATTAGCAACTTTGGTAGGCATAACGTTATTTAAAGCCCCAGAATCAATGACACAATTGCTTAGCTTGTAACAATTAATTACCAGGGAAATATAGAAAGGCTCTATTTTTCCTGGAATGGTTACCAAGTTATTTGGAAGATTCTTTGAATCTAGGAAAACAAAAGAAGTCTATGCGGGTTGAGATTCTTTGACAAAGTTATTAAGCCTTTCCAACTGTTCTGGGTATGCTTGTAAATATTCTACTTCAGACATTTGGATCTTAGTCTTCTTGGCATGGTCTATGATATCAAAATCTTTGAACAAGCTTGCCAAGGATGTAAGAGAAATGTCTATCTGATTCTTAGGATTAAACACACTAGGTTTCAATACATGAGTAGATACTGACTGAGGAGAAAAACTTACTTGGCTATTTTTAGGAAGAATAGGAAGAGGATTTCCTCTTTTGGAAATAGTAACAGGCACCTGAGTACCTTGATTCAACTTATCTTCTTCTTCCTTTTGCCGTGCCATCTTTGTTTGAGATCATGTCATAACCACATAGGCTTGAGAAAAATCTTCCTCTGGATCAGTACCATCATAATGTACATACCCAATATTAGATTTTCCAGTTGCTTCCTCATCTTCAGCATAATGAGCAGCATTCTCCTCCATTTGATAATCATTTGGTGTTACACTAGGTTGATCATTTTCATAATACCCCATGCCTATCTTTCCTGGCGGGGCTTCAAGAGAAAGCCTCTCCGGAGGAGGAGGAAGCTTCGCTTGATTCTTTGCTACATAATTATGAGAAACATTAGGAAATGTTCTCCTTGGAATGTCTTTATACAGGGAAGCAAATGATCCTTGAGAGATATGCTTCTTAAGTGCCACCACTTCATTTGCTAGTTTTTGAACCATTGGATCTGTACCGCTTGAAGTAGACGCATCATTATAGGAATTTCCATTTGAAAAATTCCCACTTATTTTGTCTTTTCAGATCTTTTCGGCCATGATAAGATCATCTTCAATCTCTATTTCCAGAGTTTGAGCATTAGGTAAACTTATAGGAACTGACCGTCTCAAAAGAAAACTGACTTTAGGCAACTGTGTATTGATAAATAAACACTTTATATTTTCAGCAGTAGGCCATGAAGCAATAGGAATCCTATTTGATAGCTTGTTGAACTTAGCAATTAACTCACACATTCCCTCCTGCGCATCTTTCTTCATTTGGTTTAATTGAGTGAGCAAAGCATGCTCATCTTTGGCAGGCTTGAAACATTCTTCAAAATTGGTTTGAAGAGAACCCCAACTTGTGATAGAGCTGGTAGCGAGATTGAAAAACCAATCAGAAGAAATGCCTTGCAAGGTCTCTACAAAGAGCCTCACTCACACATCTTCATGATCTATACTGAGAACACCAAAACCAATATAGAAAGCTTTAATGTGCTCATCAGGATGTTGCTTTCCATCTCCATAGAACTTGGGAAAGTTCTCACAAGATCTTGGAGGAAGAGTGTGTACAGGTGGAGTAAGGTCAAGAGGACCAAAAGTAGGTCCCCATAGACCCACAGCCATTGAAGCAAAAAGTGGAGTAGATTGAACTAATGGTTTAGAAAAGGGAGAAGTCTCTTCACTGAAAACCAAGCTCTTTTTCTTTGATGGTGGATAACTGGTAGTCTGGGTGAGTGGTGATGTAGGAGCTAAAAGAGAAAGCCTAGCTTGCTGAGCAAGACTTGGTGCAAATTTTGATGATTCACCCTTCCTCTGTTGGTAGTACTGCTTGAATTCTTCTAGTTTGAACCTCTTGGAATAACTTTAGAAGAAATCAACTTGAAAATATTTTTAGATGGAACTTTTCTTATTTATCTCCTATAGAATAAACAATTAATCCTTTTCTCTCATTTTAGAAAAATATTGCAAAGTGAAGGTAGATAATAGATTTAAACGAAAAACAACAATAAAATATTGTAAAAGAAGCAAAGTGTCTGTTAAAGGTGCAAAGTCCTCTGTTGCTTCTCTGAGATGAGAAACTCAAATACAAGTTCAAAGTCTTCTTAAGTGAACCTCTTATCAACCTCATAAAAATAGTGTTCATTTCCCCAGAAGAGTCGCCAAAAACTGCTGGCTAAATATTTTGCAAGTCACTAAGACTACAACTTGCAAAATGTGTGTTTTAGGCAGTAGTATGTGAGATATCTCTCTCCTCTTAGCAATAGGGGAGGCTCCCTTCTTACCATAGGTGGATTCAAGTAGAATTGAACTATAACACATACAATTCACCTTGCAACAGTAATACCGGTGACTCGATGATTGACTTAAGAACAATCAAACGAGGCAATAGTTGATTTATCTAAAGATGAAGTGATACAATGAGCTCAAATTCTACTATCCTCACCTCAAATAAGTATTCTAATCTATTATCCAATACTGAAGCTCAAATTCTTTAGTCCTTGGATTATATCAGCCACTAGTTTCTATAGTAACCCCGATTTCCTGAAGCACAAAGTCTTCAGAAAACTTGGATTAAAGATGCTCTGATGATTTAAACAAAGAAACTATTTAATTTGAAAACGGATCAAAAAATGTAACATAAGAATACATTCATTGATTTTCAAGACAACAACACAAATTCTGCCAATCTCTATTCCTTTATTCAAATACATAACTCTCTTACAATGAAACACAAAGTTTTTAGAACTCAAGAGTTTTGCCTATAGTTTATTTGCACAAACAAAAGATGAAAATATTACAATGAACTCTCTCCTTTATATAGGAAAACACAAGAGAGAAAAGTGGAGAGAAAAGGGGAAACCCTTAACCACTTTGAATTATTCAAAACTTAAACCTAACTAATTTTGACTTATTCAAAATGTTACAAGGCTTAAAGCACTTACAACGTGATTACACAACTTTGGTATACAGGAATATGTTTTCCTGTATTTACAATTATCACATGTACTACATGTAATATGTCAAAACATTCTACAAAACAAAACAAAGAAAAAGTGCCTAAACACTTAGAAAGAAGCATTAGAGGGTATTCACATAAGTCTCAAACTTGTGAAGAGACTCATGTATCATGACTGGATCAGGTGCACCTGTATGCTGAGAAACCACAGTAACCTGGCATAAAACATGAGACTTAGTATGACCAGTTAGTTGACTTTGAAGCCGATTCAAGGACATCTTGCATTCCAAGAACCAATAAAAAATAGTGGGATTGAAATCTTCCGCATCTAAGTGAAGATGAATCATTTCAGAGAACCATGCCATTACAATTTTTTCTTCAATCAGCTCACCATCTTTAGTAGTAACTTCACAAGACAATTTATTGAACTCCTTTATTATCTGACATTCTTGTTCATTCTATGAGTTTAGTACTGTTTGCAAATCTATGACTAATTTATTCAAGATTCTCTCCTTATTGATCATTAAATCAAGAGACTCGAAATATATGTCCACATAAGAGATGACTTCAGACTGGCACAGCTTCTTGAGATTACATTCTTGCATGGTTCTCCAAACATTTAAATCTTTAGTTAGGATTCTCAGCTTCTGATGAAAGGATGAGATAAGTTCCCTTATCTCATTAATGGTTAATCACACATGCCTTAACACTTTGTATGAGTCTTTGATCACTTGCATACCTTACGTTTCCACTTTCACAGTACACCACTCATTAACTGTTGTTTCCTTCTTATGACAATCCTCATAACCTTTAGGGCATGACACTGAAATAGGAGCACCATTCTGAGAATTATTCATCATATCTATGACTTCAAGGAGGCATGTATTCTTCTCTTTCACCTTGTTCCTCTTCTCCCATAGCTTATCATTCCTTTACGTAAGTTGAGTGACAACATCCTGAGAATCTTGTTGACAACCCAAATGTGTCTGCTTGTCCAGTTCCATCCTTGTGATTTTATAATCTGAAGGCTACCCATCTCCTGTAGATTTATCGAACAAAGGTTTGGCAATTTCAGTGTACTTGGATTTACCCTCCACAATGATTCTTGAAACTATTTTGGCCTTCTTGTTCTTTGGAGCTTTGGGCTTGGAAACCTGTTTGAAATCAAAGTCCTCTAGTGGAATCTCTTCTTTCTTCCTCTTCTGAGTTATGGCACTGAGCCAAGGAGGTAAAGAAAAAGAAGATGTTGTTGTTGATGATGTGATGGCTAGAGTAGTAGCTAGATTTTTTTGAGAAACTATAGCCATAAGAGAAGGAGCCTCTGTTAAAATTGCCATGGGAGGAGGGTTGTTATGAGTGACTTTTGACATAAATTGCTCCAATTGCACATGAATAGTATCACACACCGTTACTAAAGAAACAACCATAGAAGGAATAGTCATAGAGTATGCATCAAATACACTCTCAAAACTATGATAAGAATCCTCAGAAATAACAATAGGGCCTGCTGATGAGATAGGAAAGGCAGGTGTCACCAAAATTGAATCCATAGGAGGAGCCTACTCTATAGTGAATTCATCTGCCGCTGTACCCAAAGGTGAATCGGCAGAATCATCTGACGCTAGTGCAGAATCAAGAACCACTATGGTAACTAAAATATCCATAGGAGGAAGAACATCGGGTGATGACACCTTAGGTGAATCAGGCATCTCATCATCACTGGATACTACTTGAACCCTTTCAGGTTCTATGATTTTCACCTCAAGAACTCTTCTAGTGTCTTTGCCTCCCTTGATGGTAAGCTTAGGAAGAATAGGCATGACATGAATGATAGGATCAACCACTGAAGAAGATGAGCCATCTTTAGTCTTACCTTAAATTTCAGATCTCTTACCAACTGGGCCGCCATGATCAAAGTCCTTTCCTGATCTTATCTTGATTTCTTTTCAATCCCCTCCTTTTTAGCCAAATGTTAGTATTTGCAAGAATGGACTGGAAGCAATCCCATACAGAAACGGTCTCTTTTCCCAACCAAGAAGGAGATAAAATAGGCAAGTCTTCAACATGATTATGAGTATAGTCAAGATCGAGAATATCACCATCATCTTCAACCCCCTGAGGAATGTCTGCAAGATTGAAGGCAATAATCTGCCTGATAGACAAGCGACCGTAATCCATTCTTCGTATATCTGCTTCGGTGCAAAGATCAATCCATATTTCTTCTAGTCTATACACATGTACAAACTGCCTCCTCATCTTATCATTGAGCCCTCGCAAGTCAAAATGACTTCTAGCCATGAATCTCTTCAAAGTGATCCTTTGAAGTTCATACTCCATGTTCTTAGCCTTTGGAACTATATTTATGGAGTACCCTCCAATATTTATTGGGTTTCATGAAGAAATCCCCACACCTGGCATGTACATTGTATTTTGATGTGCTTGGACAGCCATGAGCTGCCTAGCCAACTCCATAAGAATTATCTTATCAGTCGGGTACCTTGGGAGTGTATGTGGTTCACCTTTGAAGTACCCCACTCTCATGTAAGTATAATTAGAGAATTGTAGAAAGAGCCAGCCATAATCATTCACCTTAACCCACGCCTCATTTGACACACGGTTGTTAGGAAGGCTCTTGTCGAACAAGCACATAAAATACCCATAAAATGCAGCTTGTACCCTGTGGTAATGAGAGCGGCTAGCCTTTAACACAAGCTAAGAAAAGTATTCCCAAACATGAACTAATGATCTATCCCCTTTAGTGGACAATCCAGAGAAAGAGCCATGAGAAGCAGCAATGTACACAAGGTGTGAATTCACGTAAAAAGTGCAAGTATTAACAACTTGTGAAAGCTGCTCACATAACATATCACTTATCATTTCTCCCCAAAATATTCTTTTCTTGGAATGGACAATGAGAGAAATGTATTTGTACATCCAGGGCTCAAAGATGTTTGATGTCTTTAACCCTGCAAGGCGGTTGAATAAAGTGATAAGATCACTAATCTCCTCCTTGAACTCAATACGGCAGATTCCCTTTGGTCATCTTGCAATACTTGGCCTTTAATTGAGCAACCAATTGTCATTAATAAACTTTGCACATGAAGGAGTATCCTCATTCCACCTATCAAGAGCTCTTTGTCTGGTGATATCAATAGTGATAGTATTCAATGGCACCCAGAAGATTCTATCAATAGTCTCTGGATCAAGACTAATGATAGTCTTACCATCTTGATCTTTGATGGTTCTAGAAGATGAATCAAAATTCTTCGCACATACAAGCATGAACTCTAGCTCAAGGGCAGCCTATGGAAAAGTGGTGACCAAGTGAATGCTGATCTGTTTGATGGATACCATATCTTTTGTAACTGCAGCATCAACCCTTTAAAGAAATTCTTCAAAGTTCATGTGTGAAATATCAATATCATTAACTTCTTCACAGTTAGAAACAACTTGTGAAGATGGGGTAGAATTATGATATGAATCATAATGGTATTTTATCTTCTTCTTCTCTTTTTCCAAAGCAAGCATAATCCATTGAGACATAGCAACTCTACGATATCGAGTAGCTGTGACATAAAAATTTCACAAAGTAAGAACATCTTCTTGAGAGGGGTCCATCATTAGAATTAAGAATGGCATATGGGGATGACTAGTTTTCTTTGAGAAAAGGGTTAGTTTCAGCTCAACGAGAACTCAAGAATGAGTCTCATGTAGGTGATTACACATGAGGACGGATGAAAGTAATGAAGGATAAGAAGGCAAATGAATGAGTGGATGTCACTTGTTTTATAATGATGTTTTGGATTAGCCACCATTATGAGTTTTACGTCGTATGGCAGAAATAGGGACAACAAATTATGCAAGTGGACATTTAGAAAATAGCACATGTATGGACTTGCATTGCATTTGTTTCTCTTCTTTCAACATAGAATGGGGTATTTAATCCCGACTGCACATGCAAGTAAAATGAAGTTCTTGCATATGCATCTTGAGAATAGAAGGTAGAAGTAGAAGAAACATAGATTTAATTACATGTAAATCAGAAATGAAAGCTTTACATGTATGTTAAATAACCTAGGAAGAGAAAACAAAGCAAAGACTTAGGAAGAAATTACCTCAACCCTCAAGATGAAATCTCTCAAAATCTTGAGCCAAATTTGAAATAAATCCAATATATTTTTGGATTTAGGAAAGATTGGATATAAAGAGTTTATAGAGATCATATTCCTAGTATCTTTCCTTCAATTTTGGACGGTCAACATGCATATATAGCCAAGTGGGAAAGAATGAGAGATAAAATGCCAAGAAATAGAAACCATTTGACTATTTCTCTTGTATATGCAATGAGGAAGAAAAACGATGTCTAGGGCCAAAATCTCAGCCAAAACAACAAAATAAATCCATAGAATAACTAGAAGACTTACCAAAATTAGTTTGCAAGCTGAGAAAATGATTGAAAACACTAAAATCCTCTTCCCATGAAGATTGGCACTGAGAAAAGTGGACTATTTTGGACTGATTGCGTATGTTTCTTGTTAAAAACGCATATGTAATGGCTCTTAAAATCAACGCCTTGGAAGAAGTATTCAAAACATGCTTTGAAAACGCATTAAAAACACAAGTAAGTTCCTCCAAAATCGACGCCCAAGGAAAGCTATTAAAAATTCTATTTTGGGGAAGCATTTACATGTACTTCAAAATGCATATGCAAGAGCTCTCAAAATCGATGCCCTTGGAAGTAAGAAAAGGAAGTTTATAGTTAAAAACACACTTGATAATATGTGTTATCCTCACCAAAAATGATGCCCTAAAAGACTCTTTAAAAATGTTGTTTTGAGGAGAGTATTGCATATGTTATCTCTTCCAAACACATATGTAATGGTCCCCAAAAATGACGCCTTGGGAAAAAGAGAAAGAAGAAGGATATAACATGCACTTTATAACACGTGTAATCCTTCAAAAATTTGATGCCTTGGAAATAACTTTAAATATGTTGTTTCTAAAAAGCATTTGTAGATGTTTAAAATGCATATGTATTACCTTTAAAATTTGACGTCATGGGAAGAAAACATTAAGAACGTTGTTTTTAAAAGCTATTTGCACAAAAGAAAGTATATGCAATGGCTCTAAATCTCAACCTCTTGAGGAGAAAGACATGAAGAAGTAAATACACACTTGATGAATGCATTTACATGTGACTTTAAAAAGGAAAAAGCCACCCAGGGAGTTAAAAAAAAATGTTGTTTTCGATATGTAATTGCATACAGAAACAACACCTATAAAGATTAAATACGTTCTTTTAGGGGTTCAACTGCACATGTTGAAAATACTTAGAATAGATATGTAGTTGAAGTTAAAAACAACGTATTTAATATGGAAAAAGACTTAGGGGTGGGTTTTATGTATTTTGCATATGGATGACATGCAATGTGAAATAAAAACCACACCTTTTAATAATTAAGCTTGAATTCTGAATTAATTTAATATATAACTATAGTTTTTAAATGAAATTTGACTATTTTAAGGCTATTTTCAATAAAATATTAAAAACTATAGTCGAATTAACTCGGAATGAGTTGAAATTTGAAAATGGACTACAAAATCCACTTAATATATCAAATATAATTCAAACTCGTGCAATTGACTTCGAAAACCCCACCTTTTAAGGATTTTTTAAAGAATATACAGTCAGCTTGAAAAATCCCACCTTTTACATCATAACTTGAGATGTACTACTCCGTTTGATGTCTAAGTTAGCTCGAAACAAGCGTATTTCAAAGGGCTATCGACTCAAGGGAAAATCAAAGACTAAAAATGCCAAATAAGAAAGAGAAAAACAAAGAAAAGGTCTTAAGAATGCATGAAAGATGTGTTTGCAAAGAACTCTTTAGGGATGAAGAATTATCTCTATTAACCCTCTATTCAGAATGTTCAAATCATAGAGGATACTACTACAAATTGACAAGAAAATTGCATAGTGTTGCCACAATTTTGTGATCTCAAAATTGAGGACAACACAACCTATACAAAATATGCAACCTTCACATGTATATAAGAGTTGATTAGAGAAGGTATATGCACAGGTGATACATACATAACTTTCATTCCAACCGTTGTCTTCTTATCCATGTACCCTACATAAAACTTAGAACAAAAACCACTCAAAATGTATGTTTAGTCCCCTTCACCTATATATAAGAGTTGATTATAAAAGGTATATGCACATGTGATATTCAAGTGAATGTCCTTCAAGTATGACTTCGAGCATTAGATTCCAAAAGAAAAGAAGAGAGAAATACAAACAAGCATTGTCTGTCTCTTCCTGTCTTTTGGGCATCCAAAGCTTCAAGTCATACTTGACATCATCAGTTGACAACTTCACTATTTTGTCTTCAACAAAATTTCCGGAAGAAGGAATCTATGAGTGGTTTGGCTGTATTTGAAGCTAGGTAATTTGACTAAATTAAGTTTATATTCTTGTAATTTGTTTGTTTATATTGGGTTGTAACCATAATAAAATAGATGCATTTATCATGTAAAACCATCTCTATCTGGAAAAACCACCTTGCCTGCACTTGGAAGGAACTATGCTACACTCCAGCTCTTGTTTTATTCTGGAATTTTTTGTGCAAGTTTGTACTCATCATAGAACTGAACGCGTGGATGGTATATTATTATATTTTTGTGAGCTTCGTTCATGTTGCTGCAACTTCAATTGGTATTCAACATCACTCTCTTTCCCTCTTTTGATTACTTTCTTATTTTATCTGAGGAAAGAGGTTTACATTTTCGTTGTCCTATAGCATTTGGACCATGTTTTTGTGGTGGAACAAAATCAAGGTTGTGCTTCTTTATCCTGTGCATATTTGAAAAGACTAAATATGCATAGGATGAAGAAGCACAACCTTGATTTCATTCCACCACAAAAGCATGGTCCAAATGTTACAGGAAAACCTAAACGTAAATCTCTTTCCTTAATAAAGTATAATCAAAATAGGGAGAGTGATGTTGACTACCAACTGAAGTTGCGGTATGATATGCAAAGAAAGTGTGTAATTGAACATAAATATAGAATACACGGTGTAAAAAATTATGAGGAACTCCCTAACAAAGAAAAGAAAGAAGTTGAAGCTTAAATAGAATAACATTGCTGAACAAGAGAAAGAAAATTGATCGAAAGGTAATTTGTAATTTTACTCTTAAATCATATTGTTTGATTAGTTTACTTGTGTTTGTATGCATGTGAATTTGATCTAATGTTCACATTCATGGCATTGTAGAGTAGTGGTCAAGAAGGAACTAATGGGAATTAGCAGGGTCTCCAATTTAGAGGTGTAGTAATCTATGTTTATTGCTTTCATTTTACTTTCTTTAGTTGTTTTATGTTTTTTGACATATATTTTGATGAACCAATATATGTATTCTTTAGTAATAGGTAATATATTTCTTGACAAGTAATTCATTGATTTTATTCATGCAAACTATTCTTTTGCTGGAAATACTTATATGGAAAAGAAGAATTTTCTCAATCACCATCTATGTTAAACCTCTTAAATATTTGGTATGTATATGTTATCTGCATCTATCCACTTAATACATCATTTAAGTAATGTGTCAATATTTATATGATTTGGGTGATTGAATAAGATTTGGATTGTTACGATTTAGAAGGTAGTATAGGTAGAGTTGGAGAGTGAATAACCGGTGTTAATAAAAATGAAGCTTTCTTTTCTAGATGTTTGGGTGTTTGACAAATTAAACCTATTTTAGATTTGACTATTGATATTAATAGGAATAGGTACCTTTAATAAATTAAATCAGATCTTTATATATTCCTTCTACAACTGAAAAAACCTTATCATGGGTGATTTCCTTTGCATTCAACATTGTGCAAATCTGAAGTAACACACAAGTATCAAATAGAATTATGTCATGCAATTTTTAAGATAAGTGGTCATAAAATTAGGTAATATGTATCTCCTCTCAATAAATTATAAATCTTGTAGTTTTGGGATCATGGATATTACCTTAATATCTTACAAGAATTGGTTCTCCATTGTAGTTACGAACCGTTGGGTAGGTAACCTTATGAGGAGGTAGATACATATAACTTATTTGTAGGTAGAGTCTAATTAGGATCTCATCCTTGTTCACCTAAGTGGGTGGCAGTCGATGAAGACATTGTCTGGGGACTCTACCCTAGAAAGGGGTTGCGTAACCACTTCTACTATCCTTTAAAAGACTGGTTTTAAAGTTAAACCTAAACTACGATGTCTGTGTGAGTTAGATAGGAAAGGCCATCTATGATGAGCTCCTGAGGCATTAGGTCTGGCCCTTAGGTCTTTTACTTTTGAGTTCTTCCTTGATCTTGCCACCCCTTACCAATATTTTACATAGTTTGCATCTCTTTATGAAACTAGTTTTAAATACCTTATGATTGATTTAGCTAATTTATTGATGTAGCTTATCTTACGATCTTGTATGGAATCAAATATGAATTTTATATCATGCATCTAGTTGTGTAGCTATATATACAGGTGCATGAAATAGAGAGGCAAGGAGAATATGATACACAAGCAAGAAAGAGAAATTCAGGTATGTAGTTGCAAGTCATGTTGGTTATTTGAACATCCTAATAAGCTTTATTGTTCTAAGTAGATTTATTATCATTTTAGATTCCAGTTAAATGATATAACAAATAGGTTCACACTATGTATTAATGTAGTATGTCATTTCTTAGAAAGAAAAAAATATTGCAAATTAGATTTGTTCAGAGTAGAATAAATAGTTTGTTTAATGTCCAATCTAGTGTTTTAAATTTTGGGCATTACATACAACTCTCCCATTTATTTTTCAAAAGTTATAATACTTCACACGGTAGAAGTTTTTCAGCACTCATGTGTTATGGCATTTAATGAACATGTACGTATCATAAGTACAGTTTTTACAATTTTGTTTCTCTGCTATAAAAAATTTATTTTATTCAAATTATTGCTTATGATAGTTATAGGAACATTTCAAGAACTTTGTATATAAATGGGTTTTCGAAGCCCATTATAGTTATAGATTTCATGGTTCCTCACTGTTATTCTGCAGTCTTTATTTTTTTGCACACTGGGTTGATCTATTACCTTTCATTGATATTTGATGTCTTCTATTTTTTCCCCCTTCATTGCACTGATACACTATGGATATCTGTCTTGAAACCTCAAAGCAATGAATGGAATATTTTCTATGGTTCATGATCATCCATCACACATCTTCCCTTAATGTACCAGTACCATTTTTCAATAATATTTGGGAATTTTCCACTGTTCTTATAATCTATTATTTAAAATGTTCCCACTACCTTCTATGCTCTGCAATAACATTCACTTGATTGTTAAATATTCAAAGTCATTATGTCTTACAATGTTCATGTTGGTGTTGTCCTTCATACAAGTTTTATCTCATGACTTGAAACCATTGTCCCTTATATTTGTGTATCAATATGTTCAATCCCCATAGTTGAATATCATTAATATCTATGCCTTAATATCATTTCCATGGTAGTGATCATGGTTACTATATATTCATCTCTGTAGTTGTTGTCCTTCCTAATATAGAAACATTGTGCTTTCATCTTTGATTATTTCTATGAAATTGATTTG
>MU218590.1:0-13133 GCA_018584345.1 Thuja plicata | reverse complement strand
TTCTGAAATCTTTTCATCATCCATTACTACCCAATAAAAATGTAGATTATCTTGAGCTGGTCCATGACATGATACTCATAAGCCAAGAGTATGAATGCCTGCAAATCATTGATACTCAGAGTGAAAAGATCATTAAATTGAGCAGACAAGAGTTTGAGAAAGCTTCAGCATTTATTTTCTTGCATGAGAAACGATTTTTCTTGACATTTGACAGTGAGACTGTTTTTGTATGGAATTGGCAAGGAGAGCTGGTTACATCTTACAGAAACAACATGCTACAGGTTTCTGATTTAATGCAAAGTTTGATTTACGCCACTAGCGGTGATGAGCTGCTCGTTTCTTACATCAAGCCCCTTGAGGCTGATAAACCAAATTGTTCAATACACATTACCAACATCTTGACTGGAAACTGTTGTGCTAAGATTGGGGACGATGACCCAGATGTGGATACAAGTACCAGGATCAAAATTCAAGAGGCTCTTCAAAACATTACCTCATTGTTCTATGATGAGGAGAAAAATGAGATTTATACAGGCAATACAAACGGGTTTGTACATGTATGGTCAAACTGAATGTTAATGAGAGAGTAATGACTATTTTGAATTACAAGTAAAGATGGTTGGACTCTCTCCTGTTTGAAATGACTTTTCGTTGTAATTTTAGAATATTTTGGAACAAAAATTTGGAAAAAGCTGATAATATTCATTTGTACTTGTCCAGATGACTTTTCACGACAGTTTCCAGGAATTGGAATTAAAGCATTATCAAAAAAAAAAAACTGAATATCTCAAACGTAAGAAACATAAATTAACCTATTGGCATTCGCCATAATTCAATGATAGCATAAATAAAATAATTTATTTTGTTATGATTTAGAAAACTTGAAATCTTGATTGTTTAATTAATAAATTGAAATCTAAAATTCAATGGTAGATTGTTTAATTAATAACTTGAAATCTAAAATTCAATGGAGTCTGGACTAAATGTTCAGCATTTTGTAGAAAATATTTGATAACAAAGTTGAACCTGAATTGGATAGAAATGATTTGCCTCATTCGCGCCACATTCAGCGTTTAACAAAACAATTACTTGCGTCCATGAGACTACATCTTTTTGAGGCATTCTGTCATTCAGATTATGTTCCTAAACTTGATAGGACAGAGGCCCTTGAGGTAAAATATTAGGTGCAAAGTATGGACAGTCAAGATGAAGATATGAAACGTGAGAAGCAAGACATGAAGATAATGGAAAAGATTAGTGAAAGAGATAGTTAAGGTTGAGAAGAGGGTGAAGGTTACAGTTACCCAAAGATAAGAATATGTGAAGGTAAAAACTTTGAAGAGGGTCTCGAAGGTGGAAGGGACCAAGGATGTGATAGGCCAAGAGGAGGCCAAAGATAGTGTGTTTGTGAAGTCCTCAAAGGAAGTGAAGAAGAGAGATAGTGTTGTGGTAATGACAGTGAATTGTCCTTGGTTGACAGAATTCATAATAGGGTGGTTGTATACTGTTATGACTGTGGTTTTAAGCATATAGAAAAGAAGAGTTAAGAGACAAAGAAGGAAGGAAGTACTTTATCACTTCATTGTCTTGATGATCATGGAGCTCAAGCCAAGGGTGAAAATAAAAGGACGGGGTATGGACTATTTGAAAGTGAATGAAACCAAGGAACAAGTTGGGAGCAGTTGGATGTAGCCATGGGTGATAGGACAGAACATGCGAGTGTAGATTCAACTTGACCAGTCAAAGGAAGGATTGTTTTGCATGAACAAGGCCAAGCCTAAGGTGAAGATGAAGGCAAGAGGGAGTAGTTGCATGCACAAGGAGGATCATCAGAGTTTTGGAGATCAAGAAATAATTGCAGGTCAAGGTTTTGTGGATTTCCAAGGGACTTGTAAAGATTTAATGGCTGGGAGCATGGTGCTGGAGCACCCTAGCAAGTACATGCTTCCATGAGGCAATCTTAGGATTTTTTGTTTAAATCTAGTGTTTTGATGTTGTAATAAGGCCCAAGAGGCCACATTAATGATGTAATAGGTCTTATGAGGTTTTTAGGAGTTCATTTTCAAAATATTAAAAAAAAATACAAAAGTTGTCAACATGCAAAATGTTGTCAAAGTGTAAAATTAGAAAAAATGAAAAGTTAGAATAGACAAAAAATAGTTACGGTTACTTGAAAGGCATGGAGGAGGTTAAATATGTCTTTTATGAGTCGTTTGAGGGGGTATGGAAGAAGTATGAATAGTTTTGTATGGAAATTTAATGAAGAAGACAATATAATCGGTCGTTTTCTTGTACTTTCCATATATCTGTTACTGTAGAAGTGAATTATTTGTCTTTTTATGATGCTATTTCGACCTGAAATTTATTATGGATGATAGACCATTTTATTATCTTTCCTTTTATTTTTTTCTCATCAATTTCATTGAGTAGAATGAAAGTTATGACCATTTTATTGATTTAAATTTCCAGATTTTTGTGTAACAGTCTAATTGCAGCGAATTTATGGACAGGAAATTGACTGTATGGATGAATGGGTGGTATGGTTGGAAATTTCTCTGAACTATCTTTCTAACAAATTTGGTTTGACGCAAATCCATTGAGTTTGACGGAATATATCCACATTTTTGTCTAGGCAGGTCTGAAGCCCTCCATAGCTAGGGCTTGTTTACAAAAATGCTTGTATTTCCACTTTCCACCATTAGAAAATTATTGCCTTAGGTGGAAATATGGAATTTTGGATTTAATTTCAAATGATCCTGGTATTAAGTCAGGAGGTGGAGTTTTTGTAGAGTTATGGCTTGCTCTAGGCTTGGAATTTATATGTGATGGGATTTAAAATTGTGTGAATGAGTGCAAATTGAGTGGTTGTTGGAGATTTGAGAGGTTTGGGAACTAAAGGAGTATGCAACCCTTGGTTTGGACATTAATGTGACATGTTCCATGTATTGGTTGGTCTTGGAAACCAATATTTTGTATACATCCTTTGTAAAAGATGGCTAATTGGAGGCCTTAAATAGAGGACAAACATAATTTGACCCATTTGTTCCAAAAGACCCCATACCAATTTCAACATATGTTCTAAAAACCCATAAAGGGTATCTTCAATTACTCTTGGTTTGTCCCTATGGTCAGTGGTTGAATTTTTATGGTTTAAAAAACCTCCAGAATAGCATTACAAGGTCTAATTGAGTATAGTAAAGCAATTGGTCTTGATTGTGAAAATGGGTTGTTCCAAGGGTGGATCTGAATTGTTTATGGTCATTTGAGTTTGTAAGAAATCTAAAATGAATGCTCCAAGCCCTAGTTAGGTCTGTTGTTATGTTGGTCCATGTTGTCATGGTGGAGTCACCCTCTTGGCTTGTGATTGTTGATAATTGAAACCCTTCCATGTGTCCATGTATCTGATCATTTGAATCATTGTTTTGCTTTTCCCATTTCACCATCGATACCTCTACATCAGATATAAAGAAGTGGAGATGGAAGGAGGGAGGGAGGACAAGGGAGAGAGAAGGAGATCATTTTTTCTTAACACAAATGCAAATGCATTTTTTTTTTTTGGTTTTTCCAATGCTTAGGGTTGAATTTTATTTGAGAAACCAACCCAAAGGGTCAAACCTATATATCGACACTCCCATATTTCATTTTTACAAAAAATTAAATAAAATTCATAGTACAACATTGAATTCTCTCTTACTTTATAACCATATATATTTTCTATGTTTCAATTATGTTAATGTTTTGTTTTGCAATTTATTTTTGTAGTTTCTCATTTTTTACCAAAAATCTACTTATGGTATTTTTGGCTATACTTATTTATTTATTAATCAAAATTTGAAACAAACTACATTATTACAAACTAAACTATTTTATATAGATGATCTATTTTTCTATTTTTTATTAGTTTATTTTAAATAAGGGGATATGTGCTCAATTTTTTATTTTTCAAGATGCGTCCAGTTTGAAAATTAGTAAAAAAAATCATATATTCCTAGAAAAAACTAGCAAAAGATGAGCATATACTAAATGTTGTTAGCTAATTTTTCACTAGAGTGGGTTTCTAAATATACTAAAAATTTTTACATTTAGGGGCAACATACTAAGCACTATGTTATATTTTTTTTATACAAACAAGAGAAGTTTGTGTGCTACCCCTATTTGGACCCATTATCTCCACCATTTTCCAAATAATAATAATTTATAAAAT
Source organism: Thuja plicata (assembly GCA_018584345.1). Taxonomy (NCBI): domain Eukaryota; kingdom Viridiplantae; phylum Streptophyta; class Pinopsida; order Cupressales; family Cupressaceae; genus Thuja; species Thuja plicata. The sequence continues at coordinate 8,929 of MU218590.1, read as the reverse complement.
GAAAATCTTGAACATTATATTCATTAAATCTCTAGCTCCAATCACTTTGCCATCTAAACAATGTTCTAGGTCTAGCCAAAAGTACTTTTAAATTTGAAAACACGTGGTTTAAGCTTTTTTCTCATAGAAAGAAAAATGGAGCTTTGTAGAAAGAGGCCCCAAAGAAAAAGGATTGAATATGACACTTCTAAAATAATTAAGCTCAATCAAGATATGCTTGGATTCGTTGAGTCAACGATATCTCAAAAGTATTTTTCTAGAAAAGGGAAGGGCTGAATTAGAAATAGAAATATGACATCAACAAGACATATGACTAAGTGAGCTACTATTTCTTGACATGAATGTAATGAAGGGAACTTGGATTTTATACAAAATGTATTGACCAGACCTTTTACTAACTTCCCATTATGAGATACTTAGCAATGGTAATGTGAAGTGGTCATTAAATTTTTTAACTATACTAAGGACTTAGAAAATGAGACTAAATCTCTCCATTCTTATTTATAATATTAGCAAATTTTGTGATGTGTTATTTCTTTATCTTTCACTGCGTCATATAATGTAAGTTATTTGCATAATACTAACAACATGCATTCATATATTTTTCCAGTTAGCTATTTATTTGGTAACTATATCAACACTTGTAGCCATTATTTCCAAGGTTGTGGCATGGGATGCATGATGCAAGTGTTTTGAAGTCTTGAGTCTAGAAACTAACTGAGAAATAATGGCTTTTTTTGTTGTAGACAACCTAATAAATTGTCTTGAGTGTGTTTTGGGGGTTTCTCAGACGAGTCAAAGAGTTGGTCATCCTAGGATTGTCCTCAAGGTTTCATGAGGTTTAGTCATAGGCTTTTGAGCATCTGATATCAAATTTAGAAAAATAATAATAATATTTTAATTTAAAAAATTTGAAATGCACAAAAAAAATATCTACCTCTGTTACATTGTGGCATGGTGATTTGGATTGAAATTTGACAAACCTCGATCAAGTTTTCTCTCCTGTTCATGAGGATTTTAACATTGTCAAGTGGGTGTCATAGGTGAAAATGACCCATTTGACCCTTTTTTTTTAAAAAAAAACTTATAATTAGAAAAACACAATCATATTATTTTGGCTTATAAAAATTGATTGTATTTTTATGATTACTTTTATGTGTATATGGATTTGACTCAAATACCTCATATGCTTTAAGGCTTGGATTTTCCATAATGTTTTCAAGATTTACGAAGCAATATTGTTCTATTACAATGATTTATCAAAATGAACAATACATGCATCTATTATGCTTAATTAGTCCCAACTATAGCTCACATCAACTTCTCTCTAATTCTAACATCACAATGCATCTACACATTCCACACATATCTTTGCATCATAAAACAACTCTACTTATATACTCGATCTAAAAAAAAATCTTCCAGTTGGCTCACAAGAACATCACAAAACATGTCCAACAATTAACCAAATAGAAAATACATAGTCGGAAATCATACTCTAATACAATTAGGGTAGGACCCAATCCAAATCCAAATTAGCACTTTTGGATTCCTCAAATTGCTCCCTTAATCATTGCGACCATTTATCTTCCCTTTATTGTTGTTGTATTGTCTTTGCCTGACTTCAACATGATGTAACTTTGTCTAGTCAACTCCAAAAGATAAATGACCTTAAATGAAGGTTTATACTATCCCATAGTACACTTCTCTAAGCTCGCATACCTTAGTTTGATGCATACGGTTCTCGCTGATCAAAACTGTGTGACTGTACCCTGTTAACTGCATCCTTGACTTAGTCATTTTTACAAAATTGAATATCCAAAATGGATCGTACTCCAAGCGACCATGCCAATGAGTAGTATTTCCATAAATGACAACCTATACTTGAAATGTTGATCGAGCCACTTTCCAAAAATCTCCCCCTTTGGCATTGTTGGAAACACTTAGTGAAAAATGACTAAGTGCTCAATACAAAACTATTGACTAAGTGCATATTTTTAATACTTATTAATCCCCCTTTGACATCAATGGAAAAGGTGTACTATAAATATTATCTATATACATATCAAAATTTCACAAATGCTCATCAAAAAATCATACTATGTGAAGTACATCTTGGAAAGATTTTTCCAAGATCTTTGCCTCTATAGTCCATGGCTTTACTAAGATCAGACCAATATGAATCAATCCATTTAGAGCAAAAGAAGATATTTTTGTAGCCTTTAGTGTTGTAGGCCCTGCATATCTTCAATAAGAGATTTCTTCGCTCTCTCCATATCTGAAAGGTATTTCTCCATAATTGATAGTTTAGGAGTGATTAGAATCCTCAACACGCCAAATCTTCCCAGCACTCTCCTTTTCTCTGTCTCAAGCACACTGATCTTGTCTAACAGCCTAGACACTTCCTTATCCAAATCAGTGATAGTTTGCAAAAAGGACCACAACTCTTCACCAATCCATCTAAAGTATTATTTTCATTCTCAATAATATTATATATATCTTTCAAATGCACAAGGGGATTCATGAAGTAACCGTATACCTTTCTTCCATGAGTTATACAAGACTTTGCTTCAGTAATAATGTTGTCCAGTATACCCAAATCCCAATTGATTAACTTACATAATTCTTCCAGCTTCTTTGCCATGTACTATTGTTTAGCTCTATCTGATGTGGCTTTCTCTAATGATTCAAAGTGAACATCAAATTCATCCAGGACTTTGTTCAAGTTGTCAGCTATGTCATTTCCTTGGAAAGTGATAGGTAGGGGTAGAAGTATGTTGATGCTATCAACTGCTCTTTCCAATACCTTTGACTTCTTTTTAGTTTTCCGTTTTGATCTCTCCTTGGCCTTAGCAAAGGCTATGTAAGACAACCTCATTAGTTCATCCTCATCCATACCACCGACATCAGTATTCAGAGGTTTATTACTACTTTCCAAAAATAAAGCTAAAGAAACAGATACACGTGTTTCTTGTTTAACTTCAACTTTAGTTTTTGATTCCTTTACTGCCTTAACTGTACTATCTTTCAGTTCTTCCTTAGTGTCAAATTCCTTCTCTATCTCATTGTGTTCACCGATTCCATCATAACAGTAACAGTATCAGTATTCCCTTAAAAAGGGTCACTTATATCTTGCAAGGTGTTTAAAGACACAGGCACACCAACAACAAACAAGTCTAGTTACTTGATTGTACTGAAAAAACTGACTGCTATCATCTTTGTCCTTAGGTGAATCAATATTAATTACTATAGGCTTGGAGGACTCTCCTCTAAGAATAACTTTGGGCTTAGTAGCCTTGGACTTAGGAGGTGAAGACTTCTCAAGTTTAGTCTCCATTAGTACCTTATAAATAGCTTTATGTGTGTCCTCTATGACCTTATCATATTTCCTTCCCATAATCTTTATTAGTCTTACTTTAATTCTCAACAGATATTTTATGGCCTTCAATATCCTCTCATGTTCATCATATAATACAAATGGTAGCATATCATCTATGGCTTTTCTCCTTATCTGATCATCCTCTGTGAGTGCTAATTATTTCCTTATTTCCAATTTCTCATACAACTCTTTAGGAATACTACCTTCTGTTTCAAGTATATACTTCCTGAATACAAGCATATGATCTATGACAAAATATTCAATTAGAATTTTATATTTCTCATCATACCTCTCATAATATATAGGAAATTGATTGAGCTTTCCTTGATCAATGATTCTCTTCGCCAGCATCTTTAGATCTGGTTTCCAAAGATATGTTTCCTCTATTTTCTTCTCTTCCACTTTCTTTTACTCTGATTTCTTCTCTTCCACTTCAGTCCTTTGTCTTTTAAGTGGTGAAATATTTTGGGAGGACCTTGTGTTTCTCATAGGTATACCTTATTTTCTGCCTATGATGTCCTCTTGGGTGGTGTAGGTGTAGTATCAAGTACATCAATCATAGTAGAAGGTGGACTGATAACCTTTTCAATTTATGGAGGTAGAAGGGTTGCATGAGTAGTGGTCGCCAATCCAGAAACACCTTATGCCATATTTTTCCTCACTTCTTTCATTTCATTCTTGGTAATTCCTTCCTTTTTGGTAAGATTGTCTACTACATTCTCAACTTTTCTCCTCCTTGCTGCTCTTGTCTGTTCTTCTCTGATCTTGGCTGATTTCTCCTCATAAGTTCCCCATCTTTCTTCAGAAGGATCAGTCTCAGAAGATAAGATATGTTCAACTTGCATAGTTATAACTTCTGTAGTGACTTCATAATGCATAGGGTAACTCCACTTCTTCCTAGTATCTACTACCTCAAAACATACACAATCAGTTTCAACCATGAAATAGATTGTATACTTGTACTTTTCAATAATTTCTTCAGGTATTCGTACTCTCTCCTTCATTTTACTTTGTAGAATTTTAAACATAAAAAACAATTCCCCAGCTACCCAAGTGTTGTTCTATCTCCTATAACTATTTGTAATCTGAATTCCAATTGGTTTTTTGTCTTTCCATGCTCTAGGGTACATTCCAGGAAATTTACATACAATATGAATGTAAATATGTATCAATAACTATCCAAACATGAATGCCTTTGGTTTTTCTTTCTTTATTTTCTTTACACTCTCCAAAAATTGTTGTCTTAGAACTTCTCATAGATTGTATTTTACATTCTCCTTCACCATCTTGTAGGCCATCATTATGAATCCCACATAAACCAAATTAGGTCAGCCTCTATAATGAATCTTATATCCTAAAATCATAGATATCAACCTCCCATCTTGATGAAAGATGTCGATTATGGTCATCGCCCTCTTATCACATCTATAGTGTGTAAGGGTTTCCACTTGTTTCTTCGTGTTCTTCTCCGTAATAGGGATAATGCCAGAATTGTCCAATCCAGTAACATCATGTATCATCTCACTGGTGATCTTAACATGCTGCTCACCAATTTGTAAAAAAATGATCATGAACTCTTCTCAAAACAATCTTGAACCACTCTTGTTCGTCAAACTCATAGAGTTATGTTATTTGCATAATACTGAGGTTTTCTAAATGAGAGAACTCATCCTTCCATTTTCCATGTTCCTTGATCATGTCCTTCATCTCTTTGAAGATCTTAAATTCTCCTAGTGATTCATATCTACAATGAATGTATGCCCTAATGTCTTCCACATGAAGCATGCCATAGGTTATTTGCAAAAATGTACCTTCGGGATCATTTTTAGTAGAATTGAAGGGATGTTTGTTGAACTTATACCTCGGTCGTTCACTAACATCGAAAATCAACAGAGTATCCATAGTAATCAAAAGCTCACAAGTGATCAAAATAAATTGTTCTTGATGAATCAGGGTATGCATGCTCAGAGATCATGAAAATGTCCTAGCTTCTTCGCTTGTTCCTCATGTCTCCTTCAACTTTGCTCGAATAGTGATCATATATATTCAAGTGAATAAAGTTATACTTTTCTATGCACAGATTGACATATTTCCCAATGAACTCATAATTCTGGAAATGAGCTAGTCAATCATAAATCTGGTGATCACAAGATATAATGTGTATAAATATGCGATCTCATATAGGCATTTCAAATCAATCATAGATACTCTCCATAATCTTGCAAAAGCTTATTCCACACAAATAGTGGTTGGATATATCTCTACTATACTTCTCCAAATATCCCCTTAAGGCCATGCTTGGCCATTTAGGTTGATGTAGCAACATGAGGCGAGGGTTCAGTAGCATTTACTAAATCTCCTTGAACCTTAGGCTCACTCTGTTCCTTCTCTTTCCAAACTTTACCATTCTCTTTTACAAATCGACTGTCAAACTCTTCCATGTATTCTGCCATACATTTTCCAACATCACCAACATTTTTCTTTACAACAATAGGTGGTTCTCTTCTATTACTTGCAGCTCCATTATACCTGCAAAACTTTGCTATATGTCCTTGATTATTACATTTATAACATGTAGGAGATGATTTGTTCTGATTAACCTATAACCTACAGTTCCTTGCAATGTGTCCAAACTTGTTGTACTTGTAACATGTAATCTTAGCTATTGTTTTGTCTCTGATGTAGTCTTATTTAGTGTGAGATTGATCAGGTTTTCTACATTGTGTCTTCTTGTGACCATATTCATAGCAATTGAAATAATAACCAAAAAAGGGCTTATAAGGATCTTTACCTTTCCAATCCCTCTTCGTGTGACCAACTTTGTTGGATCCAAAGCATCTAACTCTGAAAGGTCTGATCTTCTCTCTAGCTTCTTCTTTTATAGGTCTTTCTTCATCTATCTTTTTTTCAGATTTCCTTTCTTGAGACTTAGAACATTAATCTTTATCAAAGCCAACTCTTGTCATGTCACCTTTAGGCTTTTGTCTTTCCCTGTGTTCATCAATCTTGTCACTGCTTGCATGAAGTTTGTCAAATTGGTTATTAGCCTCAACAAGTTCTCCTTTAGTGATTTGGTTGTATTTCTCTAATTCATGATACTTGATTATGTAGTCATCAAAATCAACCTACATCTTTCCCATATGAACATTTTCATTCTTTAAGATCTCTTCAATTTTGGGTTTTCCATCTCTCTTGTTAAATTTCTTTAGTGGAACTGAATAGAAGTAGTTTCATGTTCCTACTTCAATGCTTCTTTTTCTTGTTCAAGCTACTTGATCTAATCAAATGAGCCATTATCAGATTCCTCTTTTATCTTTTCCATAAGGTCTTTCCTTTGGTTCCTATAAAGTTCAAGTTATTCCTTAAGCTCTTGATAAAACCCTCTGCTCTTCTCAATCTGAATTTCAAGTCACCAATTCCATCTTTATCCTTATCAAGGTCTTCAAGTGCTACTTCAAAGTTGTCTTCCAAACTACTCTAATCTATTTGGGATCTCCCTTAAGTTGTTAGACTCTCTCGCTAAAGGCCACAAGCTCTAATACCAATTTTTAAGATTAAGTAATATTGAGAGGGGGGTGAATTAGTATTACAACACTTTATAAACTTATTTAAACATTTCAAACTTAACCATGCAATTAATGAAATAAATAGAACATGCACATAAAGTAAACAACTCATAACACCATGATTTGTTCATGAGGAAACCATGGCCAAGAAAAACCCCCGGTGGGGATGATACCCACAAATAATGCACTAAGAGTATAATGTCCCTTTTAGGAGACCTAGCCTTGTTAGGAGTTGAATATTACATTTAGTACATATCCTTGTTAAAGGATAGAAACCATGTTAGGGGTATACAATGAGCACAGTGCTCTTACACAGCAATATTGTTTTGCTACAATGATTTATCAAAATGAACAATACAAGCATCTGTTATGCTTAAGTAGTCCCAGTTATAGCTCAAATCAACTTTTGTCTGATTCTAACATCACAATGCATCTACGCATTCCACACATCTCTTCGCATCATAAAACAACTCTACTTATATACTTGATCTCAAAAAAAAATTCCAGTCAGCTCACAAGAACATCACAAAATGTGTCTAACACTTAACCAAATAGAAAATACATAGTCGACAATCATACTCCAATATAACTAGGGTAGGACCCAATCCAAATCCAAAGTAGCACTTTTGGATTCCTCAAAATACTCCTTTAAACATCACAATCATTCATCTGCCCTATATTGATGTTTATTGTCTTCGCTTGTCTTCAACAGGTTGTAACTCTATCTAGTCAGCTCTAGAAGCCAAGCAAACTTAACTGAAGGTTTATACTATCCCATAGTACACTTCTCTAAGCTCGCATACCTTAGTTTGATGCATACAGTGCTTCCTAATCAAAATTGTGTGAATGCACCCTGCTAACAGCATCCTGGACTTAGCCATTTTTACAAAACTGAATATCCAAAATTGGATTCTACTCCAAGCGACCATGCCAAAGAGTAGTGTTTCCATAAATGACAACCTATAAGCAATGTTGATCAGGCCACTTGCCAACAATCATACCCACACTCATTTTTTGATACTTTAATAATTAATAGACTTCTTCAGGCTTCTTTGTCAAAATAACATTAGGAAGCATAACATTAAATACTTTCTATAATAGAACATATTGGAGAAAGAAACAATGAATAGCTAAACCAATCAACCATCACAACAATGACATAAGCCAGCAAGAAATAAAATTATAATTTAGTTAACACCATAATATTAAATTTATTACTGAAACTCATTTAATTATGTTTACATTCAAATATTTGGCCATACACATGTTTGGCCAGTCGTCTCCTTCCATATTTCCCTACAACTGTCCAGCAGTCTTGTACTTATTTCTTGACTCTCTAGAGTTTTTTCCCCTTCAATCATAATCTAATTCCTTTGTCTACACTAAAGTCAATACTACATGAACCCTTCAATGATCAGGTCTCTTTCTTCCATCTATCTCTGAGACCATTTCTAGTTCTTCACCCTTGTTCGTTCCTCTATTAGCCTCTCCTCTATTGGCCTCAAGACAACCTAGTCTTTCTTTTGTTTAGCCTTTTGGCTCATACTATCTCCTTATGAACATGCTCTCTCTATTATGTTAATTGCCTTCTTCTCGCTTCCATTATTCAGGATTGATCCTTATATCCATCATGTTTCCCTTCAAAACTATTCATCTTCACTTTCTCTTTGACTTTTGATCTCCCAAGCGTCGACCCCTACCTGTCCTCAACTACTTATTACTCTTTACTTCTTCATCATTTTGTCAAGCTTTTTTTCCATGTGGTGATAGGATCTAAGAAAATCCAAACTGAAATCTTGATGTACACAACTAACAATCACTAAACAAATAGATTAACGTGATGCTTGTGCATCAAGAAGGTAGGCGAAACATTTTATGGAACATGTATAGAAGTAATCATTAAATACTAACATAACACATATAAATGCAATTTTAAGGTGTGATGAATCAAAAAGGGAAATCAAAGAACATGAAAGAAATGATT
>MU218587.1:26918-38600 GCA_018584345.1 Thuja plicata | reverse complement strand
TTCCAGCACAATGCCTAAAATAAAATAAACCTTCAAAAGAAGTCATTATAGTGCATGTCAAAACCTTAATTCAAAGAAAAATTGATAGTATTCATGAGTATTTGGATAGAGAAATGCAAGACAACAATGTTGAACATGAATCATGTGTCTATGTTTTGCATTAAAAATCACAGTTTGAACCAAAGAAATTTCATTGTGTAACATCACAGAGAATTGACTCAAAATGATCATTCTAAATTATTAGGAACATCATATGAGGGATACTTCCTCAATTCTCATGAATAACATTCTCAAATCCACCAACAGAATATCCTCTTAGATTTTATATCATGACCAATAAAATATTTTTATTATCACTTATAGGATCACCAACAATAGATGTTGTGACCACATTGTTGTACAAGAATATAAATAGACATGATATTCTTTTCTCTTCCAAGATTATATATATTTTGTGTCAAATGTTTAGCAGTGTGTTAACTTAGAAATAATACCATACTAAGGATTATCGAACCCTTCTCAGTCCATACAAAGTCAGTGACTTTGGTTTGAGATTCCTCATCTCACTTGCCAAACTTGTAGATCTTTTTCATTTTAGTACAATTCAATGCTATTAATTCTATTTAGTTGGAGAAATAGTAAAGGAAAATTTGGATGGTTACCAAGCACCAATATAGTCAATATTTCACAAACCTTTTTATGGTAGTTAAAGGATGCCCCATCTCCAAGAATACATGATATGATGGATTGTTTGAATGGAGCCAAATACTTCACTAAGATTGAGTTGAAGAACTATTATCATCAAATAAGGATAAGAGAATGGGATGAATGAAAGAATGTATTCAAAATGAAGATGGATTGTATGAATGATTGCTGATGTCATTTGGATTGACAAATGAAGCAAAAAAATTGTAAAGTTAATAAATAAAATTTTGAAGTCATACCTTGGTAAGTTTGTGATTTGTGTATTTACATGATATTATAATATTTAATAAGTCAAAAAAAGAGCACTTGAAACATGTTAGACAAATATTGCAAATGTTGAGAGAAAAGTTAATGGTGAATTTGAAAAGATGTATTTTCATGAAAGAAGAATTGGTGTATTTGGGTTTTGTGGATCTTCTAGTAGCAGTATGAAAATGGACTATTGTTAATTAGCCTTCATAGAAGAGTATATTTGAAGCAAGAATCTTCCATCGATAAGAAACCTTCTATAGGAAGTTTATCAAAAATATTAGTGAGATTTGTGGGCCAATTATAGAGTTGATAAAAGGAAATAAAAATGAATTTGTGTGGATAGCTACAACAGAGAAGAGTTTTAATATTTTGAAGGCAAAGTTGATAAAGCAACACATGTTAGCACCTTCCAACTTTGAAAAAATGTTCCAATTTGATTGTGGTGCGAGTGGGACAGTACTAGGGGGATTTCTAAGTCAAGAGGGAAAACCAATAGATTACATAAGTGTGAAGCTAAATGATGCTAAATGAAAGTGATGCAGAGTGGGCAGCCATAAGTCAAAAAAGGACTAAATTTGTCCTTCAAAACCTTCAAATCCCAAAAGGAAAGAACTAAGAAAAGTATTCCCAAATAGAAAAGTGCCCTTACCACTTATAACAAGTGTAGAGATGACTTGTTATCAGGGTATCATGACCTATCCCAATAGGGTAACCCAATCACTAGGCTCTACCAAGTCTCCAAAACTAATCACTAACTAGTTGGCTACCAGACACTTAGGCTAGTTTGACACAAACTCCCCCCCATGTATACTCCAAGGACTAGGGGTGACTCTACACTTAGATTTTTTTCTATTGAGGTCCCTAAAACAAAGATCCAATGGTTCTACTCATCATGTGCAACAATTTGGACATTGTTGCTTTGACAAGCCACTTCTAGGCTTGTAGCCTTTCTAGAATAGAGATTATGACTTAAAAAAGAAGAAGAATTTCACGTAACCTTTTCATCTAATCATGGATTTAGATACCCTTTTTGGCCTAAGGGATCATACCAAAGCATAAAGGCTTGAATGTGAGGGGAAAATAAAAAGATACTCTAATTTGTCAAGGTAAATAGGCTTAATTAGGCTTCTAATTACACTATAGGTACAAATTCCGTAGAAAAAAACCCCAATATAACACTTGAATCATGTGAGGGCATGCACAAGGGTTTAACAGACCAAAATTTAGGCCTTGATGGTTCCCCAATGGTAAGTTATGTGGACTATGCTCAATGCTTAGGAGGTGCACACATGGGTCATGTACACATAGGGCATCAATTTTCACCCATCTCCCTACAAGTTATCAGACCAAGCATGCAAAATCTCAAAGGGCATATCAAATACATGAATTCCACCAAGGGGAATTAGATTCCCATGGTGGAATTGAGAAATATACACATTTTTTTGTGAAACCCTAGTTTAGGGCCTACAATATAAGAAGCAAGACTAAAAACACAATAACGTTTGACACACAAAAGATTAGGACATGAAATAAAGTGAAAATGAAAGGTACTTCATAGGGCTATCCAAATATTTAGAATTTTACCCCCAAACTTCTGTACATTTCCGTACTAATTTAATGTTACTTGAAGTTGCATGAAAATTGTTAATTTTATTGATTTTCAAAAGCCAATTACACAAGCATATCCTCCACCTTCCTATAAGGGCTTATGTAGGAATTCCCAATGGTTACATCAAATTTTCGAACTACCTAGCCATTTGGGAATGAGTTTACAACTTTGAAAAAATATTGCTAAAAAGTTGCTTGACAACTTTTAAGCAACATTGTAATATTTTTTTGCAACTTTCACACTAAGTGACCAAAGTTGGTCCAAAACTCTAACTCATGATCCAACATGGATCCAAACATGTTCAAAACATTAAAAAATAAGAAAATATCCTATCTTAAGGTTTAGGACACCTGTTGACCAGTAGTTGACCAAGGGCTTATAAATGCCAATCTTGGGACTAGGTCTTACAAAGGGGGTCCAAGATTAAACCTTTATTACTAACATACCCTAGAGACTACTAGGACCTACAAGGAGTCCATAAGTACCAAAGAAAAAATTAGTTTACTAAGGGTGTTCCTGCACCAGAAAGTACTATATATATGATCAAGAGTTCTATGCAATTGTGTAAGCACTCAAGATGTGGAAACATTATTTTCCATTGACGGAGTTTGTTTTGTACAGAGATCATCATGCATTACGATTCATAAACAAAAAGGTAATTTGAGTAAAAAATGCATGAAGTGGGTTGAGTTTCTACAAAGTTATTCTTTCATTTTTTCCTTTCTTTTTTTCCTAGAAGTGGCAAATTAAAAATATTTGTCGATGCATTGGATAGGAGATGTTTGTTCCTAAAGAGATAAGAGTAAATGTTACGAGTTTTGATTGTATGGAAGAGTTGTATGAAGAGGATGTAGATTTTTAAAAGCATGACCATTGTGTAAGAGTCTAATTGGAACTAATAGAACTCCATAGTTGGAGTATTTTATACAAGGAATTTATTGTTTAAAGGAAAGAGATTGTGCATAACTCGAGGTTTATTAAGAGAAAATTTGATGAAAGAAAAACATAAAGGGGGCTTGAGTGGAGATTTTGGAGAAGACAAGATATTAGCACAATTGAATGAAAAATACTATTGGGTAGGGATGAGTGCAAATGTAAAAAGAATGGTGCAAGGCTACTAAGGATGTCAACATGCCAAGTGAATGAAGCATAACTATCCATTCCTAATATTGGAGAGACCATGGGAATGTATTAGGATAGATTTTATTTTGGGACTACCATGAACTCAAAGAGGTAATGATTGTATTTTTGTTGTACTCGTCAAAGTTTGAAAAGTGACCGTTTTTATTCCATGTCACAAGTGTAGTGATACTTTCAATATAACTAGATTGTTTTTCAAATAAATAGTTTGGTTGCATGGCTTGCCAAAAACTATTATTTTAGATTAAGATACAAAATTTGTTGATCATTTTTGGCATACTTTGTGGAAGAAAATGGGAACATAATTAGGTTTTAGTTCTCCATACAATGTAAGTTATAAACGAGGAGATATAAAACAAGAACATATTTAAGACAATAATACAAATAAAGACAAAAAAAAATACAAAAAATTATAGTGGTTCGACAATCGCCTACATCTACTCTCAACCAGGGAATCACTTTATTAGTCCAATCTATAATATGTTTCATATATAGGTTGCACCCGATTATTTATCCAAAGCTCTTCGAATACAAAGAGATGGGGGAAAACAAATGATTGTGTGATCGTTGGGCTTCACATCCCAAAATTCTCACACGTGAAGTCCAACCGGCACAACCATGCACTGTGATATCCCCTGCATTTCCACTTTAATGTGACATCATAACTAGACCCTAAGAAGACTTTAACATTACTAAGCTCTATTTAAGAACACTTCAAGTTAATCTTCTCCAAATTCTGACAGATTTAATAAATCTTAGCAATTGAGTACCCTCTCTTAACACTTTTATAGGTGCAAACTCACTCAAAAATCCATAATCAGGAATACCACTTTTTGTAGGTTCAAAATACACTTCTTCATCCACATGATCTCATATTGTACTCTCATTTTCCAAAAATATTAAACAAATTATCATCTACGAGAAAGACTTACCAAGATTACCAGTTTGAAAGGTTTTGAAAATCTCCTTGTCTGAGGTAGTATGAAATGATGCTCCCGTATCGAGCACCCAACCATTTGCTGCAACTTCTGTTGTAGTTAAAATAAAAGAATCCTCGTATTCCATATCTGCTCCTTGGATTTAACCAAGCTCTGATTCCAATTATAATTTATAAATGACCAGAGATAAAACAAGAACATATTTAAGACAACAATACAAATACAGACAAAACACAACACATCAAATTATAGTGGTTTGCCAATTGCCTACATCTTCTCTGAAGCAGGGAATCACTTTATTAATCCAATCTACAATATGTTTCATACATAGGTTGCACCCGATTATTTATGCAAAGCTCTTCGAATACAAAGAGATGGGGAAAAAAAATGGTCATGTGACTGTTGGGCTTCACATCCCAACATACCATCCTCAAATTGATGGTTAAGCTAAAATTGTCAAATATGTTTTGGAAAATTTGTTTAGATGTTTGGTTAGGAATAAACAAAATCAATGGGATTTCATATTGGCATAAGAAGAGTTCACATATAATAATTCTATAAATCAAATTGCTGGAAAGAGTACAATCCAAGTAGTATATGGGTACAACCTGAGGGGGGTGCTTATGAGCTGAGAAATAGTGCGAATTTCAGTCAGAAGAGTGTTGTAGCATAAGATTTTGCTGAGTATACTCATGATTTCACAATGAAGTAAAGGAGTACTTGGAGAAGAGTGATATGAAATACAAAGAGTATGCTAATATGAATTGAAGAGTGGAGAAGTTTGAACTTGGAAAGGTGGTAATGGGACATTTGTGAAAGAAAAGGTTTCAACTAGAAACCTACAATAAGCTAAAATGGAAGAGGATTGACTTGTGTTAGATTTTGCAGAAAATCTCATGAAATGCATATGAGATTGAGCTTCCAATTAGGATTAATATTTCTCAAATATTTAATGTTGTAGATTTGTATAAATATCATGAAGGTGAGTCAAGTGCACATTAGGGTGCAATTTCAGATTTGTCGTATGTACAAGCATTTGCACATCAATTGCTAGAAAAGAAGTTTGAGATGATTGATTAGATCATTGATTCTCAAATCACAAAAGGAAATGAGAAAAGAGTATTCAGTATAGGGAATATCTAGTTTGTAGGAAGGATCATGTAGCAGATGAGGCTTCTTGAGTCAGTACTTCAAATTTGGCAAAGTTTGGGATTCAAGTTTCGGCAGTGCGAAAATGTTCACGAGTTACACTCATAGAACATTTCCATACCAATAGTGTTTGATGTTGAAGCATCTAGATAGGATAGAGTAGCTATATGACTCAATCCTAAAATATATGTTTTTGGTTTTTCCAAACAATCAAGAGATGAATTTTTTGTTTTGATTCTTAATCTTGTTTGGGTTTGTAACTTATCTTAGGCACTAGTTGATTTGCGTTCAAGATAAATAACTCACTTAGTTTTCAGTTGCTCGATAATGTAATAAGTTTAATATACATTGAAGAAATCCGAGTCATATGGCTGCCCTTCAAAGGAAAAGCTTTCATACGCTATGAAGAAATTCAAGATCCGGAGTAAGCCAAGTCAGAGAAAAAAAATAAATTTGTAAAGGGCAGTTGAAGCAGCTTTCTTGAGTAAACAAAGGAGAAAATGAAATTGAAGGGGCAGCGTTGTAAAAAACCAAGAGAATAGGCGTAAGAATGAAAGGAAGGTTCAGAGATAAAAGGGTTTTAGAGCTGCTTCGAAAGGGGAGAGGGAAAATGTGCAAAAGTGAGAAGAGGACAGACGTGAGTGGGACATAAAAGGAAATATATGAGTGCTGCTAGGATGGATCAACATAAAGTCTTTTAAAATAAAACAAATTGATTAAATGTATCATACAACAAATCTAAATATACCATTCACAGCTTTCTACTTGTACATTGGCTGATAACATTCCATTTGTTGACACCATTTGAAATCTGCCTATACTACATAGGAATCTCAAAACGCAATTGTAAATGAACTATTGAAATTTTCCAAATCGCACTTGACGTTTGTGTCTTCATGGTTGCTTATCCATATTTTAAGTGGTTGTTGATAAGATGATTTGAATTTTATAGTGTAGCTCAATTTTTAAAGTTTATGAAAGTTTGAGGTTTTATGAATGCTATTATTTTGTCTATTTAATTTATTGAAATAAAGAAATATAAAATAATTGGTAGAAATGATTCATAAGTAACAAGAATTTTTTTTTAAGTTGGTGGAAATGTACCTTGTTCAAATCTTCAAACTAAAAGATAGGGTTTACTATTGTGAAGAGAAATATTCTAATTAATCGTATAGTATATTCTCTTTGCTTCATAGAATGCCCTATTCCTTCAAAATAGATCACTAGAAATTTGATATCCTCTCTAGTGACAATTTAGATGATTAGGAAATCAATTTAAACATTAAGTTTTTATCCACTTAGTTTTTCCTACTTTCACGTGGTGTCTATGTCAATACTTTAGATGATACAATAAGAAAATAAATTTGTATTCTGTTATTTTTCATCCATAACAATATATTGGAAATGCTTAGGAAAGACAAGGAAATAGAACATATGTTATATTTTTATAATATTAATAAAAAAATATAAAGAAAATCAATTCTAAAATAATTTCTGATCTTAAATTTCTTTTTCTTATATTTAGTGGTGTCCATATCAATACTTTAAATGATAACAGCCGAAAATAAACCTGGATACTTTTATGTGTTTTGTCCATAATTAACATATACTAAAAGCTTAACAAAAAGATAACAATTAGCAAATTCTGCAAAAATGAATAATACTATATATGCTCCATTTTACATTATTTATTATTTATTGAAAAATAGAATAAAAGTAATTTCAAAAGTAAGTTTGATATTCAAATAGAGACTGTATTTTTTATCAATTATAAAATTTTAAATCCTATATGTGTAAGTACAAAATTATTTGCACTAAATTATATTATACTTTGAACTTACAAAGATTTCTACATCTCTTTTTAACTATATTGAGGAAAAAGATAACCTTTAAAAATTATGTTGCAAAGTTTAAGAAATATTTGTTTAACATGTATTTCAAATCACTCATGCCCTCTGCGTCTCCATAGCCGTCAGCCATATCATCTTGAAATCACTGCTTAATCCAAATAATGCCTAGAAAGACTCGGAAGTGCAACAGATATGCTACTTGATTTGTGTTCTAAGGATTTTTCTGTGTTTAAATCAAATGTCAGATTCGATTTTAAGTTTGCATTTCTTTTCAGATATATATAGATGGAAGATCTTAGGACTGAAGGAGCAGCCCTGAAATTTAACCACTTAATAGACACCATTCTTTATTAAATTATAAAAGGAAGGCGTCGATTATTATAAATAAGTAGACAACATTATTTATGACAGCATGCTTGCAACAATTCAAGGATACAAGGTCATTTTTTTTTGAAAGAGAATAGTGACACAGAGATTCAGCAGAATATAAGACGAATTGGTATCGGCAAAACATATATCTAATCATCATAGTGCTCTAAATTATAGTGAAATAAAGAGGTACAATGTTGAATCAAAGACCGCAACACAACCAAATGCAACACACCTAAATATGGAGACATCTAATGAGTGCAGAGATGCCTAAAACTGGAACTCATAAGTAGCTTTAGCAGTAGCTTGAACATTCTTCCTCCCATAGAAAGAAACAATAATTAACAAGTGTCATTAAGTGAAGAGCTAAGATGTAGATGTGGACCAATTTTCAGAGCTCCTTTCATTAGTATTTCTTGGATTGTTGGTACCTTCAAGAAAGGGTGAGATATCTATGGGCAAATGAAAAGTTCTAGGAGTACCAAGAAATACACTTGTTATTTTTTCTAATCTCTGAACAATCTCCATCATAGTTGGACGTTGGTGTGGATCCTCCCTTGTGCAAATCAACCCTATTTGCATGATTTCAGTAATGCATGCCAATACCATTGCTTTATTGGACTCCTCAACATCTCTAATTAGTTGGCTATCCACCACTTCTGTGATCTTGTTTGGAAAATACATGCTTGCCCATTTTGGTAGATCAATACCTTCTACAAACATGTTATTTGTTGGTCTCCTGCTTGTCAATAATTCTAAAAGTAGAATTCCATAGCTATATACATCTGCTTTTGTTGAAATCTTTCCACCCATTCCATACTCTACAATACAATATACAAATCAATGATTTTGAAGCTATACGAAATAATTATTAAAATTAAAAAAATAGTCAATGATAATTTATATTCTAACCATACAAAATTTTATACCTGGTGCAAAGTAGCCAATAGATCCATTTAGTACACTTGCAGAAGTCACTGAATTCATTGAATTCTCAAAAAAGAGTCTTGTAATGCCAAAGTCTGCTATATATGGAGTCATATCATCACCTAATAACACATTATTAGGTTTTAGGTCACAATGGATGACTTGCACATAACAATAATGGTGTAGATATTCCATTCCTTGTGCTATCTCCTTTGCTATTTTCAATCTGTCAGCCAAATTTAATTTACATTCATCTTCTCCCTCGAAGTATAGCCACCTCTCCAAACTCCCATTTGACATGAATGGAAACACCAATGCCTTAAAATCGGGGTTACAATAAGCTAAAATGATTTTGATCACATTGTGGTGCCTAACTCTTTTTAACACATTGCATTCCCTTTGAAAACTTTGGAGAGCATTTTCATCTTGGAAATTGAAAACTTTAACAACAATCTGTGTACCATTGTTGAGAATCCCCCTATAAATAGATCCAAAACTACCAACTCCTAGCTGATTAGTTTGGCTAAACCCACCAGTTGCATCTGCAAGTTCTTTATATGAAATTTTTTGAGGCCCAATGTTGAAGCCAAGGATATTCTCATCAATATGTCTCCTTCTATAGAAAATTAGAAACAATATATAAGACATAATAAATATTGCAATACCAATTAGAATTGGTACTATCACCTTTCTGAAGGTTGAATTTTTTTTGTGCTTAGAATCCAAGCATGGTGGTAGATTAATCCACTTTCCACAAAGCCCAACATTTCCTGAAACTGGTGACTTGTCAATCATTGCAAAACCTCCTCCCTTTGGAACCTCTCCTTTTAAGTTGTTTCAAGAGACATTAATATGTTGAAGCATTTTCATTTCTTGGAAAGCCAATGGGATTGCACCTGACAATTTATTTCTTGAGAGATCAATGACTTCAAGATTTTTTAGATCTGTCAAAGATGTTGGTATTGAGCTATAAAATGAATTCCATGAAAGATTTAAATATTGCAAATTTGTGCAACCTGATAATGCAGCTGGAATTTCACTTGAGAAGTTGTTAAGAGACACATCTATAGCTTGGACCATTGCCATTTTACTTATTACCAAAATAGAACCTTGTAATAAATTGTAGGAAACATTGAAATAAAACTGGATATTCACAAGACTTGTCCATTCAGAAGGTATGTTTCCTTCTAGTTTGTTGTAAGATAAGTCCACCTTTTCCAAAGTGACACATCTCCCTAAACTTGCCGGCAATTTTCCTGAAATTTGATTATGATGAAGAATAAGATCGCTTAGTTGTGGAAGATTACCAAGAGCATCTGAAATTTGACCTAAAATCATGTTTTCACTCAATGATAGCAATCCAAGTCTTTTTGGATGAGCTAAACTTGCCATTATTCCTCCACTTAAATTATTTTTGTCCAAATACAATCTTTGACGATTCAGAAGTTGGCCAAGAGTGGATGGAATGGTCCCACTGAAATGATTGTTGGATAATTCTAAGGTTGCCAAATTTGTGAGATTTCCAATGCCACTTGGTATCTTTCCCTCAATTTCATTGTGATCTAAATCCATCTCATACAATTTGTTTGATAGTTGGCTAACGGAAGGAGGCAAAATCCCACTGAGATAATTAAAAGGCAAATCTATTGATTGTAAGGAGGAGCAATTAGTCAAGGCTGATAAAAAAGACAACTCAGTGTTTTTGCTAGTGAGATTATTTGTCTGTAACGATAAATATTGAAGTTGAACCAATTTTCCAATTTCCAATGGCACTGTGCCACTTATTTGATTCTCTCCTAAATCAAGTTGTTGAAGTTGAGTACAATTGGAGAGGGAGGTTGGGATTTCTCCAGTGAGTTGGTTTTCCCATAAAAACAATACTTGTAACTCTGGTAGCTTGCCGAATTTCCAGGGAATGTGACCAATTAATTGATTAACATATAAAGACATAATTTGGAGATGAGTGCAATTGGAAAGGGTGGTGGGAATCACTCCTGACAAGTAGTTTTCACCCAAATCAAGCTCTTTGAGTTGGGTAAGTCTACCTAATTCAATAGGAATCAATCCCGACAAATTGTTTTCACCGAGATAAAGCAATTCGAGTTGAGTAATTGAATAGGAATACCCCCATGAAATATGTTACTCCCTAAATACAATTCAGTTAGAGAGGACAGGTTTCCTAGAAAAGCTGGGATTGTACCTATCAATTGATTTGCCCCTAAATTAAGTATTTCTAAATGTGAAAGGCAACCTAGCTCAGCGGGAATGTTTCCACTCAGATAGTTATAAGATAGAATGAGACATTGTAAAGAATGCTAATTTAATTAATTTAACATTGTAATTATTGACATTTTACCATCATTTGCTCTCATTAAAGAAATGCTGCCATATAATTCTCATCAATTTTTATTGCAAATTATGAAAAAAAAAAGTGCTAGATAAAATTTAATTACGTTTTCTTGTGTTAGATCCATATATTTTGTTTTTCAAATTCTTTCAAATCAATTCAAATTCATATATTTTGTTTCTCAAATTCTTTTAACTCAATATAGATCTGATTATATTATTTTTTCACAAAGCTCTCAGCAACCCTTAAAGCTCTATTTTGAGACTTTCAAATATTTTTCAAATGCTGAGATAGTCAAGTAAAGATCAAGATAAAGTATGCATTATGGAAAATAACAGGGGGGAGAAGTGATTTGATAAATATTTATCTATTTCCAAACCTCAAAAGTCATAGTTG
>MU218586.1:180773-202850 GCA_018584345.1 Thuja plicata | reverse complement strand
TTTAAGTGTGCAAATAATGACCTTTTATGATTATTTAACATCAGAAAAGTATTTGGGTGAGGGTCAATTATATATTAATAGTTTTGTAATATTTTTTCTGATATGTTTGGGAAAAATAATTTGTAGCGGTGTTTAAAAGATTTCCACCTAAATAATAAATTTGATAATGAACAAGATAATGAAATTACTTTTAAAAAGAAGTGACTGGCAAACTTTTTAACGTGATTAGTGTTGTTGGCACAACAAACCCTTTAGCTCCATGTTAAATGCTCTTGACTTCGGATCTATGAACTGGCAAGGCCAAAAATAAGGTACCTCATCCTCATTTAACAAAGTCGAGACTCAAAACTGCGAGCACATTGGATCAATGAAGACACAAGATCATAATAAAATTTGTAAGAGGGGGTTGGCCATTCCTGATGGATGTTTCTAATGTAAAGAGGTTGTAGAGGATTATTTTTATATCCTCTTTGAGTGCTTATTTTCTAGAGATATTTGGACTAAAAATTTGAATATGTGGTTAATCTCTTGGGTTTTCCCCTCTTCATTTTTGGAGTGTTGGGCCTAGTGGATTGCTCCTTCCTGTAACCCCTCCTTTGGGCTTCTTTGGTCCCTTATCACATCTCATGTTTCTTGGGGTTTTTAGAAGGAGAGGAATAATCATATCTTTAGGGTTGTTGAATATCCTACAAATTTTGTAGCTTTAAAGATCCAGATGACCATTAAGGAGAATTTTTGGTAGCTTGATATAATATCAAAGCTTGTGGCGCTCCTTTGTATCATTCTCAGTATGACCTTAGTGTTTCTCATTGCTAGATAATTTATTGGGATGTTTCGACCCCTATTTCTAATTCTAAGCATGACAGAAAAGGAGCGGTCTAGAAAGCACCTCTAGTGGGTTGGATTAAAATTAACACTGATGGGGAAATTAGGAAGAATTAGAGACCTTCTAGTTGTGTAGGAGTGGCTTGCAATCATAATAGTAGGTTTGTCTCAGTAATTTCCCTCCCTTCATGATCCTAGATAAACCACTATGTCGAGGCTTACACAACCTAAATTGGCCTTATAAAGATGGCAGTTTCTAATGGTTTCACTAAGGTTTGGATTGGATGTGATTCATTAAAAATCATTAATTTCCTAAGGGATAAAGGCCTTGAATTGGACTATAAAGAGCTTGATTCTAAATAGTATTATTATGCTCAATTCCTTTAAATTTTTTAAAATTGGCGATGTGTTTTTGAGAAGGAAACATGGTTGTTGATAGGTTTTACAACCTAGGAGCGATGCAAACCAATGTTTTATGGTGGGGGGAACAATGATATTATCCCCGAGGATACCAAATTACTTATTTTAAATAATTATAAATATTGTTAACTCAAAGGAGGTATGGGGAATGATTTCTCTACATACCAAACTCGTGTGAAGTGGCGTGATGATTTGTCCTTCCTTCATAATGGCCTGGAAAGGAAAACCTTCTTTATGGGCATATTTTATTGTATTTTTGTTGTCATTTATATTGTTTTGGTACTCATCTTTCTTCTATGCAATGTGGGTGAAGATCATAATAGGGTGGAACCCATTTCTTACCAGAAATGACAAGATAATCACAAGGTGTGGGATGAACTCTATGCTAGGGGTCTTACCCCTTATATTCAAAAACTACATGGCTTTGACATGCAGGTCACCACTTCTTTTGTTGATGGGTAGAATGAGGGTTTCCTCAAGATGTATAAGTTTGAGCTTGTTGTATGAGAAGAACTAATTACACAAGTGCTCGGTACTCTGGTGGAAGATGAAAAACTTTTTGGAGACCATAATTATTTTGCTGGAGGCATGAAAATTTCATTTGAAAAAGGTGAAAGGGTTAAGCTGAAAATAATGATGGATGGGGGATATAATAGTGCCACCGTTAATCCAATTTGGATAGAGGTTGTGGAGGTCATTATGCAACATATTACTGTTGATGGTTGTTTGTCCAGTATTTTTAGCTATCAGTTTGTGATACTTAATCATTTTCAACATGATAAGTGTACATCTTTTTTCCATTCTATTTATTTTCCTCGCTCCATCATAGCTTGAAATCCCATAGAAAAATCCCTCTCTGGCGGTTTCCATGAGGGTTCAATTATCCTCATTATGAAATGAACTTAATCCCTCTTTGTTAAGATAAACCCCCCTTAAATCTGACATTTTCATGACAAATATCCATCATCATTATGAGGATTTATCTATAGACCCTGAGGATGAACCCTCCGATGATGAAGCCTTTTTATCGTTTGGGTAAGAGAAAAAACCCCAAAAGGGCCATTCTAACCCCATATACAATTGTTGTCTCTAACGAGGACTTGGATTATGCCCCTTCTCATGGGTTCATTCCAGATTCTTATGTAAAGGGGTTGCAGATGATTCTTTTTATATCCTCTTTGAGTGCTTATTTTCTAGAGATATTGGGTCTAAAATTTGAATTGATGGTCTATCTCTTGGATTTTCCCCTCTTCATTTTGGGAGTGTTGGGCCTAGTGGATTGCTCCTTCCTCTAACCCCTCCCTTGGTCTTCTCTGGTCCCTTATCATGCCTCATGTTTGTTGGGGTGTTTAGAAGGAGAGCAATAATCATATCTTTAGGGATGTTGATTGTGTTGCAGATTTTATGGCTATAAAGATCCATACGACGATTAAGGAGAATTTTTTGGTAGCTTGCAATAATATCAAAGCTTCTGGTCCTCCTTTGTGTCCTTGTTAGTATGACCTTATTGTTTCTCATTGCTAGAGAATTCATTGGGATGTTTCACCCCTATTGCTAATTCTAAGCATGACAGAGAAGGAGCAGTCCAGAAAACACCTGTAGTGGGTTGGATTAAAATTAATACTAATGGGGAAACTAAGAGGAATCCCAGACCTTATGGTTGTGTAGGAGTGGCTTGAATTTGTAATAGCAGATTTGTCTCAGTAGTTTCCCTCCCTTTGTGATCCTAGATAAACCACTATGTCGAGGCTTATATAACCTGAATGGGCTTTATAAAGATGCTAGTTTCTAATGGTTTCACTAAGGTTTGGCTTGAATGTTATTCATTAAAAATCGTTAATTTCCTTAAAGGGATATAGACCTTGAATTGGACTATAAAGAGATTGATTCTAAATAGTATTATTATGCTCAATTCCTTTGAAAATTTAAAAATGAACTTGAATTGGACTATGAAGAGATTGATTATAAATAGTATTATTATGCTCAGTTCCTTTGAAAATTTTAAAATTGGCCATGTGTTTTGAAAGGGAAACATGGTTGTTGATAGATTTCCCAACACCTAAGGGGTGATGCAACCCAATGCTTTAAGGTGGGGGAACAATGATATTATCCGTGAGGATATCAAAATACTTATTCATGAAATAATTATAAATATTGTTAACTCAAAGGAGGTATGGGGAAAGATGTCTACACATTGTCTTCTTTTGGTGGATGGTCAAATAGATCTTTACCGCTCTACCAAGGGTTTCTTTATTTCTATTTTTACTTCTTTGGCTAATAGGGATGTTGTTCTTTAGGGTGGTGGCTAGATGTGTAGTTTACACCCTCTCTTACTTCACCCTTGGTCACCTTCCTTTAACCCTCTTAAGGAATTAGTTGACATTTCCCCTATTTGGGTGAGACTTCCTTATCTCTCCTTATATTTTTTGTGTGAATCTACCTATGAGGCAATTGGGAATGCTTTGGGGTGTTTCCTACGGATGGATATAACTACTATTAATTTTTTGCAAGCCTTATTTGTTAGACATTGATATTTCTAAAGCTTTCCCAAGAGTTATAATTTTAAAGTAAACTTTCCAAAATAAATAATTCAAGGTAATTGAAGCACCCACCTTAGCATAGATTTCAATCAAAGATGAAAACTAGGGATCCTTTTTATTAAATACTTATTTAGTTTAAATATTGACATCCAATGAAAATGACACAATTTAACAATTTGTACTTAGTTTAACAACTTTTATTTTAATATTATTAAATATTGAATTATTCAAGTTAGTTATTAAATAATATTTTTCCTTGTATAGAAATTAGTCATTGATTTCCAAAATAGATACAAATGATGGTTTGCATAAATTACGTAGAAAAGTTCAAATAGAAGCAAAATTTTGAACACATACATATAAGATATAAGCTTCATAATAGATGATATAATATGACTATCCAAACACTAGAACCTGGAGACATGGATTATGCATTTCTTGGTGTAAGAATTGAAAAGAGAGGATGTAGCTTGTGAGTTCCTGTGTTTATTATTGTGTCAAAGTCTTCCTCATGTCCCTTTGGCATATTCAGCTCAAAGTTTTGAACAATCCTCCCAATAACCAAGGAGGGTATTGTCACTGCTTTTGTCCATCCTACACACAATCTATTCCCTGCTCCAAATACCATGGTCCTGTGAATATCCTCCTCTACTGGAAACTCTAGTTGTCTCTCTGGTTTCCACTCCTCTGAATTTTCCCATTCTCCCTCATAATTATTTGCTCCCTATATATTAATTAATATCTAAATAAACAACAACGAGCAAACAATTAGTAACATTTCATGAAAATGAATGATATACTTAACATTGATGAACCATTAATCATAAAACATGAATCAACAATTTTGATTTTAAAACTAAACAGTGTTATATTAATATCACAATAACATCACAATTTAAATTAATGCAAAAATTTAATCTAAATGTTCAAAATTAATTTAATGTGTTATTTTATCACTGAATTTGCCACGCCCTAAATGGAACACTAGGATGTTGACTCTTAGACTAAATGTTTTCAAACTTATTTCACAAACTTTCCTAAATTACACAAACTTAAGCTAATGATCCAAAAACTTCTTTTATTTTACCTCCCATCCTGCTGGAACATTGTAGCTGTCGATCTCCACATCCTCATGGACGATATGTAGTGGCACTAGAGGCAAAGGAGAATGCTTGCGTACTGTCTCATAAAGTATTGCCTTCAGATATGGTAGTTTCCTCAAATCCTCTTCTTCTACTGCTTTCTTTCCAAATACTCTTTCTATCTCCTTGTACAAATTGGAGGATTTTATAACTTTTGTATTGAAATAGAATGACAATGTTGATGAAATTGGGAACATTTCTACACTGAAATATAATGTTGAAATTTAACCTGAGTGTGAGGATGCTTGGCAAGGTTGAAGAATGCCCAGACCATGGCAACATGACTGGTAGTTGTACTTTCAATAACTAGCTCCCAAATTGCAGTTTCTAGCTGCCTCTCATTCAGAATCTCCCCTTCCTTGAGAAGCGTGTCTAATTATCCTCTAGATTCCTTCACTCATTAATTATTCAGTGAAACATTCATTAAATTTCATCATCACAGACATAATTAGATGACAACATATTCAAAATATTATGATATTCTTATCAGGATTCAATTGTGTAATTTTTGCTTAAACTCATTGATACATGATTCATGAGTAGTAGTTCACACAAACCCATCTTTTATGAGAATGAATAAAATACTCAGTACTAATCGCATCGCATTTCCTCTATGAGCATCACTTAGATGTAATGAGGGCTAATTGTTCGATTCGTTCTCATAAGAAATGAGTTATTCTGAACCACTACTCATGAATCATAACTCAATGAATTTGACTTGAAAACTATACAATTGAATCCTAATAAAAATATCGTAATTTGATTTACTATAAAAAATATCTTACATTTACCATTCATACACACTATTACCTAGCTGACTCCAAAATAGTGTTCTTTCAAATATGAGGTCATCGTGGAATTTGAAGGTACCTTTCCCGAAGATAGAAGTTCCTTTTGCTGGTGAATGAGAGCCCTCACAAGTGCTGAACTCCTTCTGGTCACAAGGTTTAACATTTTATGTAGTCTTTTGTTGGGAAGCCATCGATTTACAAAAGGAATGAAGTCTCTCCAGTTGATCTCCAGAGCAGCATTTCCAGGATCCCCAATTATGAGATTATACATGTCATGCAATGATAAAACTTCACTACCCAGCTCTTCAACTTGTAAGGGTTCCACAGTTTTTCCTATCACCTGTAATCCATGAAAAACAAAAAAAAGTTACAGTTCACTTAACAAACACTTGCCACTTCTTTTGATGGATAAGCCTTTCCAAATTTCACTACTAAATCATAAATAATGTTAACTCAAAATATTGCAAATATAGTTCTTCCTCATCATAGATTACTGTGGTTGGCGAAGTTATATGATTTAGAGCAAAGAGAAACAAGTGATCTAAAATGATCTTGCTCATGTTCACTGTATCATTGGAAACCTCCTTCAACTCAAGATACATGGAAGATATTAGCTTCTACACCATTTCCTCTCGCATGAGTGCATTGTTTCTCTATTTACAAAAGTAGATGTAACATATGTTATAAGGAGAGAAATGAGAAAAATAAAAAATCTTATAAAAAAGAGAAAAAGAAAAGTTTGGGACTTATAAGCAGATGGGTATAAAAAGAAGTAGATGATTGAAAGATGTGATAAAACAAAAAAAWTTGAAGACATTACTTGAGGAGGTGTGAGACCATGAGCTTYTTCATCAGGCGAYGATCTCTTCCATASTCAGMCAATGSCACCATTGTCTGATYCATAGCATTGAAAGACAACACTTTCAAGGCTGTGGTCAGATTCTTCGCTGTTATAGATGAATGATGGTCTRTCATGGCCTRCAACCCACATTTACTGCATTATCAAGAACTTTGATTTATGAGGGAAAAAAAGAGGGTTTATAGAAACATTAAAATCATGAAATTTMTGTTGTCTATAATGATTAATAACAACTACTTACTTGTCTTGCWKCTTTGGCTGAATTCAATACAAGAAYARWAGATTTAAGTCCAGTWCRGAMAGAATAGACAGGACCATACAATTTAGCCCACTGGTAGAATGTTCTGTGAGGCACCTTATCCTTGAATAGAACAAGATCTCTCACAACCATCCATGCACCCACAACTGCATGCATTCACATTTTTTCCAGATTATTACATTTTAAAGTTAGAGAACAAAGACAAGAATACAAGGAAAAAGACAAGAATAGACTTTTGTGACTTCTATGTATATTTGCAAATTGATGGAGTCATTATATATTATTTGTACAAATGATTTTAAGATAAAAAAACATGAGGGCTAATTATAAGTTGGTACATTTTTTTAAATAAAAAATTTAGGAGGAATTGTGACCATATGTAAAAACTTTACAACTAAATTAATAAAGTTAATAAATTTTGTGCATTGTTATGTATATCTAAATTGATGGGGTGATATATTTAATGTGTGCAAATAATCAGAAAAGTCTCTACATGGGTCAATTATATGTCAATACTTTTGTAATATTTTTTGTGATATGGTTGGGAAAAATCTTTTGTGACTATGTTCAAAAGATTTCCACCTCAAATAATAATTTGATGATGAACTTTGTGTCTTGTTATATCTGTTCATAAGTTGATTCGGGTGATATAATTTGTGAGTGAAAATACTAAATTAATATAATTTATCAGTGATCATGCTAAATTTTTATAATATTTTATTTCAGTGATTCTATAATATAATTTTAAAAAATTCTTAAACTATAATGTAACTATAGAAGTAAATAAAAATAAAAATTGTTGGAAGTTATTTTGCCATTGTTTATTTTGGTTTCTATGTAGGTTTGGCTTTTTCCTCCATTTAGATTATTGCTTACATTTTTTTTTTGAAATGTCACCTTGAATACTAGTTTCCAATTATTTAGTTTATTCCTTGATAGATCCAACGAATAGTGTATTTTATTTGGTTTATAACTTGATAGATTCAAAATGTGATATGCAATTGTGTGGATCACAAAATAGTGAGATACCCATTTTGGATTGACAATTCAAGTTTTTTGATTAAGTAAAATAGGTTTTACAGGGTTCCTGAAACCTGAAACACAATATTTTAGAGATAAAAAATTAAAAATAGCAAAAGAAAGTTCAGTTCCTAAGAGAAGAGAAGGCCAAAAAGACCAGAACAAAAGAACAGCTAAAGCTTCTAAAAAAGTAGATAAAACTTGAAATAGAAAAAACACCCAGGGAATCCTAAGAAAGGTCCACCAAGAGAGTGGCCGCCTTGGCATCAAGTAGCTCCATATTGGCAGCCGTCTCCTTGATTTTTTGGATGGTTCTCTCCCTATCCTTTTCCTTAGATTTCTTGGTTCTGGCCCTAGTTCTTTTGCCAGGTCCTTGATTAGTGTTCTATTTGATCTCCACCTCTATGCTGGTCGTGTCCTCCTCCAGCTTCTCAATGATGGTATTGGTGTGTTCTCTGGTCTATTTTAGAATGTTATAGCTTTGTTCAGGTATGTTCTTGAGAGCGGATTCCACCTTTGTCATGTTGTCCTCCATCTTCTTGGCTCGGATGCTCAAGTTCCTCTGTTCCTCATCCTCACCATGCCTTTTCTCCTTATTGGTACCTCTAACCCTTTTTTTGAGGTCCTAAACTTTGGAGTAGAGCCATTTGATTATTCTGTCATTATCTAACATGTTGTTTCTGGTGTTGTTGAGTAGGTTCATGTCAAATTCACTGGTATTTTCGCTTAGCACCACCATTGAGGGGTCAATAAATTCTTCCACCTTAATCTGCCCGCCTTCACCTTCTTTGACTTTGGGGTTTATAATTTCTCTAGTGATGCCTATTTTAGCCATCTTAATGTTAAAGTTTCTCCAACCAACAATCCTTCCCTTGTCGGCCATATAACAATAGAAATATTTTTCTTGGTCCTCGTCCAAATTTTGGGGTGTGGAGTCTAAAATAGGGGAAGCTCTACATTTCCCTTCCTCCATGGAGTTCCTATCAGCACTCACCTCCTTATATTTCTCCTTTCTGCTTTGGAATTTTTTAGGCGTGGTATGCTTCCTCATTCTGTCTTTCCCAGTTGTTGTTTCCTGCTCGCCTTCTGATTCCATGCCTTCCTCATTCTCATCATATTCCTCATCTGAGGAAATAATCATGGATTTTAGTTTTTTGGGGGTAACCATGATCTCTTTTTTAACATTCTTCTGGATACCTTTCCTCATCTTCGATGACGAGCCCTGGTAGTTCTTCTTTATTACATACTCCTCATTCTCATCAGAATGCATGCCCTCACTATCCTCTATATCCAAGGAAATATAATTAGACCCCGAGGCCTCCCTCTCCTCTTTTTGACCAATTTCCTTGCCCAGGATTTAGGCATTAAAGTATTCATAGATCAACAATAGAAGTCGTGCATGCATGGCGGGGTTAGAAACAGCCTTTTGTCTATATCCGTTAATATTCTCATTTATAGAGGCATATAAATAAAAGGGAATAGACACCTGAATACCATGGCAAAAATGATTCAAAAGTACAAAATGGTAGGTGCAGATTCTATCAAACCTGGTATCAAGGGTGATGTAGTAGATAATGGCCTGGAGAACAAACCTCCATAGAATTTTCATCCCATCTGGCAGGTAGTGGGTGCCAACTTTGGTGAGCTCGTTCTTTTCCTCCTCATTGCTAACATATTCGTTGATTGTAGAGTCTAAGATCTTTCGATCTCTGTAGAATTTTTTGCCAACAATGGGGATCCCCATAACCATAGAGATGACCTCCTCAATCACCATAAACTTTCTTTTGTCAATCTTGATACTACCTTCATTTGATTTTTTGATAAAAAATCTAGTCACAGACTGCTTCCTGCCATGGAGCCTTTTAATAAAGGTAGAAATCCCATCACTTTGTAGATATTTCCAGACTTTGGCCTGCCTCTGCCATTTTTTACTATCCTTTGCAGGCTCCCTTCTATGTCTTTCTCCGCCCATTGTGTGAGGAAAATTCTCTAACAGGGGAAAATCTCTGCAAAAACTATCTTTCACCAAATGAATCTAGAAAGATCTTCTATGATGCCTTGAGTTGGAAGAAATATCTTTGTATTTGAGTACCCAGTAAGTGTACGAGCTTTGATTGTAGTTATTTCCCTTCCAACTTGTCTCGTACTTACCATTTATGGCTACGCCATTACCTTTCTGAGCTATCACTATCATGATTAGTTTCTATGTGTCCCTCCTTGCCATGGATTCGGTCATAATCCACAATATATAAAGCTTCACATGGAAGATCTCCCCCACAAAGCCACCGTGTATGCCTTTCACTTTGCACCACCCAGTCGGCGAACTAGTCGACAACATGATTACCTTCTCTGTACACGTGGCTAATATGAACCCTTTCAAAGTTATTCAACAGGATTTGTGTCTCCTCAATCATGTTGGCAATTTTGCATGAAGGAGGGTGATGGTTTTTAAGGAAGTTAATAATGTTTTGGGAATCACCTTCTAACCATAGTTTTTTGATTCCCAAGTCATGTGCTAACTTTGTCACTTGGAGGGCTACACTAGCTTCCGCAAAATGGTCCAGTTTGAATGCCTAACGGGAAGATGATAGTAGCAATTCCCTATCCATAGAAATTTTGAATAATGCCTTCGCTTCCCCCTTACCCAGATTGCCCTTGGCTGCGCCATCAAAATTAGCTTTGGACCAGCTTTCCGAAGGAAAGCACCAGGTGTAGCCTTGTCTAATATCCATGGTCTTCTTGGGATCCGAAGAGTCAGCTTTACCAGCACCTGCAAAAGGATTAGTATTGCCACATAAAACAAAGTTCTCCAATAGAGCATGATGGATTTTTTCAAATATGATTTCAGGGCTAGCACTATGTTCTCTAAAGATGTGATTGTTTCGCTCTTTCCATATGCCCCAGAAAAAGTGAGGGAGCACCCATGACCAGATTTTGTGAAAGGCAGTATTTTTGAAAGGCCAGGTCCAGTGAGAGAACATATCTTGCATAGAGGTAGGGAAACACAAGTGGAGGCCAAAGAGAAACATGAAAAAATGCCAAACAAAACTAACATAGGGGCAGTGGATGAAAAGATGATCCACAGAATCCGCGTGGCAAAGACAAAGAACACACCTATTGGGGATGGGGATGCCATGTTTGACAATATTATCAACAATAAGAATATAGTTTTGGAGAAAAGGCTAGAAAAAAACATTGATTTTCGGGATTAGGCTAGGTAACCAGGCTTTTTCCCAAAAAGGGGAGGCTCCTTGAATAAATTGGGTAGAATAAGAAGAGGCCACAGTGAAAGAGCCATGTGGGGAGTCCTCCCAAATCAAATTATCTTTATTCTGGGAGAGAGAGATAGCATTAAGGGCCATGGTTAACGATGTTAAATCCAGGGAAACAAAAGCAAAGTTTTCCTAGGAGTTCCCCACTCTGTAATTGTTGACCCTGTCCCCAAAGAGCAAGATGCGAACCTCCTTCCATTCCTTGAAATTATTGATGTCTTTTAGGGGCTTATTCATGAGCCAATTTTTATTCTAGAAGCTAATACTGTGACCTACCAATTTTCCATTTCACTTTAGACTTAGCCAACTCTTTAACATTTAGAATACCATTCTAGATATTGGAACCTTTCAGGATTTCTTCATTATCAAAGAATTCATTCAGAGAGTCATTGGTCAGGTATTTTTCCTCAAAGAAATCATGCCATTCCCCTTTCCCATGAAAAATCCTCCATATTTGTTTAACTTGAAGTGCCTTATTAAAGGGCCTTAACCTTCTGATTCCCAGACCTCCGTCCCTTTTGGGAAGACAAACTTTTTCCCACACAATCAGAGGGATGTGTTTATTCTCTTCCCCTCCTCTCTAGAGAAATCTTATTTTAATTTTCTCCAAGGCTTCCGCCACTTTATCTGGGATAGAGAATAGGCTACGGGTGTAGATGGGGGGGTTTTGGAGAGTGGACTTAACCAGTTGGATCTTGCCTGCTTGACTAAGAGTGATACCATTCCACCCAGCCAACTTTCTATTAAATATGTCGATAAGTCAGTTCCAGAACTCTTCCGGAGGTTTAGCTCCAAGAGGGAGACCCAAGTAGGTGGAAGGAAGGGATCCAATACCACAGCCAAGAATTTCAGCCATTCTCCTTTATCTGGCCTCAGGAGTATTAATAAAGAATAAAGAGCTCTTGTTCCAATTGATTGATCGGCCAATGGCCTTAATGTAAGAATCCAAAATATTTATGAACACTCTGGCCTCATTCACTGAAGCTTCCCAACCTAAGATGGTATCATCAATGAATTTTTGATGAGAGAAAATGGATTGACCAGAGGACGGCTTGATACCTTTCAACTCACTAGCAATATTTTGAGTAGAGATCGATCTGCCCTTGAGCACTCTGCCAATATAATGAAGAGAATAGGGGACAGGGGGTCCCCTTGTCTCAAGCCCCTGGAAGAATTGAAGAAAGTTGAGGGGGAGCCATTAACCAGAATTGAAAAGGAGGGCGAAGAGATAAGATGAAAGATGATAAGGCAGAATTTACCATTGAAGCCATAGGCTATCAGCACTTTCATCAAAAGTGACTAGTCCACCCTGTCATAGGCTTTGGATAATTCAAGCTTGAGGAGGAAACCTTCACTATTCCAAGCTTCAAGAGAATGAATCACCTCGTGCACTGCCATAATAGAGTCCAAAATTTGCCTGCCTGGGACAAAACCTGACTATTGGAGAGCAATGATGGAGGGGAGAAAACTGAGAATTTTGATAGTGATAAATTTTGAAATGATCTTATAGAATGAGTTACAAAGGCTGATGCATCTGAAAAGATCCATGGAGTCCACCCCTGGAACCTTCAGGATGAGCACAAGGAAGGTTGCATTAAGTTATTTAAGTAGGTTCTTGGACCCGAAGAATTCCTGCACTGCTTTGACCATATCAAATTTGAAAACTGCCCAAAACTTGTGAAAGAAAAAAATGGGGAAGCCGTCAAGACCTGGGGCCTTGTCACCAGGAAGGGAGTCCAAGGATTTTTTGACTTTAGCCATGTTGGGAATAGAACACATGGATTTATTTTGGTGCTCCAAAATGACAGAAGGAATGTTGTTCAAAAGATTCACCTGGTCCTTCTCAAACAAGTGAAAGATGTTTAGACATAAGAGATTTAAAGAAATCGACAGCAGTCAAAGAGATGTCTTTGTCTTCCTGTATAATTTGGTCTCCTCTTCTTATACCACTGATTCTGTTAGCATTCCTATGTCTCATAGTTGAGAGGTGGAAGAAATGAGTATTTTGGTCCCGCTCCTTCGGCCATTTGGATCTTGACCTTTGCTTCCATTACATTTCCTCCATGTCGACCACATTGTGGTACTCTAAGAGATTTTGTTTTTCAAGAGTGAGATTATAATCATCATACCCATCTCTTTGGATTTCATCTTGAATGAGGCCAAGGTCAGAGATTGCCTTTTCTTTGTAGGCGAAGATGTCCCCAAACTCCTTGTTCCAGATATTTATATTAATCTTGACATTTCTGAGTTTTTTGGTAACTTTGAACATTGCTGAACCATAGATCTTGATATTCCACCATTCCAGTATTTTATTGTTAATGTTAGGATGTGAGATCCACATTCTTTAAAATCTGAAAAGGAAGGTCCTTTGTTTGATAAGTGGGTCAAGGATAAGGGAAATGGGGGAATGATCCAAGCCAATTCTCACCAGAGTGGAAAGTTTACTGTTGTGGGAGTTCAACCAATCAGTCGTTATCAAGACTCTATCAAGCCAAACTTGGATGCAGTCCCTCCTAGTTCTCTTATTGCTTCAAGTAAAACTAGCCCCCTAAAGGTCCACATCTAGCAGAGCTAGATCATTGATAAAGTCCATGAGATCTTGCCTAATATCATGATCTGGGTTTATCCTACCCTATTTCTCCCCTACTTTGATAGGGGTATTGAAGTCCCCCATGATAATACATTTGGAGAGATCTAACAAAGAAATAATGCCTGTAAGTTTATCCCAGTAAGTTCTACGCCTACTTTTAGAGTTTGGAGAATAGATGTTGATAATGTACCAGCTATCATAAGTTTTTAAATTTTTGAGATTAAGAATTACAATGTTACCTTCTCTGTAGAAAATATCAGCATTCCATAGAGAGGATTTCCATAGAGTCATTAGCCCACAAGATTCACCATCCGAGCTAATGGTAGTCCTATCCATCGACTTGAAAAATTTAATACCTTCCAGTTTTTCCTTATTCATCTTCATTTCTTGGATTAAAAAATAACATCAGGTCTATGATCTCTAATCATATTTCTTATTACATCCTGCTTATGTGACCCATTGAGACCATGAATGTTTGAAGAGTTTACCTTCATTTATAACTTGGAGTGCATGCTGTGGATGGTCTAGTGAGTTCCATCTTCTATGTTCTTGCAAGTTTCCTCTTTCCGAATCTGGAATAGAGATTTTCACCCTGGCATTTTCTTTATTCCTCCTAGATCAACTTTGTTCTTGCTTCTAGTTGTTGCTGGAGATACCGGGGATGGATCTCTACTGCTTTTTTTGTTCCTAACCTTAGTCCATTCACTCTCCTTCCCTTTTTTTGTGTTTTGCGAACATTGCTTCCATTCTTGTGAAACTCCCTGGAGCAGCCAAGTTTATCATATCATCCAGATCCTTTTCCTGACCCTCTGGTTTTAGGGTTCCATGAGGATATTTTCCCATCAGGAGTTCCTACCTTGGAAAGAAAAAACCAATCTCCTAGGACGGTTCAGGGGATCAAGGAGCCACTGAAGAGCGAGAAGGAGGAAACTTGGTCTCATAACACAAGTCTTTAGAGGCTTTAAGGATACTTCCTTCCGAGACAGGGGAAAAATTCACAAAAGGCATCAAGTCCAAACAATTTGAAACCATCGTAGGGTTCTCTATTAGAGCCTTAGTTCAAATACTGGTTGATTCAACCCCTTCCCCATGTTTGCAAGGTTGGTCCAGTGAAGGTTCCTTCTTCTGCCATACCTGTGAAACATCTTGGCGATTCACAGAGTTGGAGGAATTAGTAGTGAGGTCCTTATATTTTCCTTCAGGCTTTTGGGCTTTCTTCGCTTTCTCCTTAGTGAGAACTAGACATTTCCTTGCCATATGCCCTACCTTGTTACAATGAAAGCACACAAAAGGCACACATTCATATTCCATTTTCTGTAATTGTTTTCCTAACTTTGAGTGGATTTCTATGACCTCTGGCATATCTTTCCCTTGTTTGACACCTATGCAGATCCTTGCATAGGTGAGGCGTCTTCTATCCACTATTACTGGGTCAATCAAAAGGAGCTCACCAAAGGAGCTTGCTAAACCCACAAAGACATCTTCAAACCAGAACTCCAGAGGGAGTTTAGGTAACCTAACTCAAATCAGAGCTTGGATGTAAAATGAGTCATTCAGGTTCAAATTCGGAGTCCATTTCTACAGGGAAAGAGTCAATTTTCCAATAGCCCACGCCCCATCACAAAGGATCTTGGTATAGTCTTCTGGACACAAAAACTCAAAGGATAAAAAACCCCTTGCCATAGCTTTTATTTCAACTTGGCCCTTTAAATTCCATTTTCTCTTGGCAAAGGATCTAACAACATCTATATTAGGCCTAGATCCAGCAAACTTTCCCACCAAGGTGAGGAACATTGTTGCAATATTATGGTCTATGAGCTCATCCGGTAAGGAGATAGCATACTTTCCCTTTTCCTTTACAAACAGATCTTTTATAGCTGAAAAAGGGACTTCCATGTGGGTCTGATCCCAAATAAAGTTGACCAAGGATGATGCCAAGCAGAATCCTCCTTGTCACCATGTGAGGTCTCTGACTGTTCTGAGGATATAGACCCCACTTCCTCTTTTTTTGAATCTCTCTATCTTTCACGTGGGCCCCCATCCTTGTTTGTTGTGTCTTCCTTGCCTTGGTCTGCCAGGGCTCCAACATCACCTCCTCCCACTGCAGAGTCCGATGTCTGCGAGGACTGTTTCCTGCCTGAATTCAAATTTCCCTCTCCTCTAGCAGTTCTCGCTCCTCTCTCCATTTTTGCACCTCTTGATCGTTGTTAGTGAAACATAAGCGTATGTGTTGTTTGACAATTCAAGTTGTGGGTACCCTAATTTTCAATTAAAATGCATGGAGGAGGGGAATGAAAATTCTAGCATAAAATTATAGCCATGCAATTATAGTTAACAATGAAATTAAGTGATTTATGTTTCTTGTGTCTTTTGAATTTTTTTTGGTGCCTTCCTTTTTTCCATGGACACCTAGTGTTCATAATTTCTCATGACCTCTGATTCTTTGGCATGCAATTCAAATTCTTATTTGAAAATTTGCAAATTTCCTGTCAAAATTTCTATTTGATTTTCTCTACTGGCAGTATTATTTTTGACGTCTCCCATGCAGCCTTTTAATTGCTCCATCATTCATTTTGTTTATAGTGCATTGATAAAATATTATTATGATATGCTCAATTTGGGAGGACCATTTGTTACAAATTATATTTTTATTACTTGACAGTGGTATAATAAAAAATTACAAAGGATGAATGCCAAGTTTGCCACTACAATAGGTTAATCAAGAAGTGTATCTCTCCATAAAGGAAAATATAACAGGTCTTACGCAAGATAGGTTTTTCAATGGTTAATTTTTTTAATTTTATGTTGAAAATTTAATATGCATTTTTTTTTTGAATTTTTGTTTTGCATATGCATTTGTTCTAAAAATTTGTATATGCATTTTTTTTTTTTTTTTTTGTGGATTTTAGTTTTTTTATCTTTTTGTTTGTATTCAAGGGTTTTTTTGATGAACAATTGAGATAGCTGTAAAGGAGAAAGAACATTGTGAATAGTTTAGGGAACCATTCTAGCTAATAAGCATTGTTTCTAAAATGGAATTGATTAAATTGCCATACTTGATTTTGGATAAGATTGGTTAAAATATTTAGATTCTTTGAGTGGATGTGCATTGAATATTTTCTTCACGTTTTACGAGCAATGTAATCCAAAAAAATTTAAAGACACTTTTCATTTTTCTTTTTCAAATTTGAGAAGCTATATTTTCATGTGTAGTCAAAAAAATTGTTCATCAAAGTAGATATCTCTTGACATATTTTACATAGAATTTTTAAAATAACAGTATGCTGGCTTATTGGTGTATCATCCTAAAAAGTAATCACTTAATTTGTGCTCAATTTAGGAAAAATTTGGGCCCACTTTAGTGTGGTTTCTTTGATTGGGATTCATATTGCACTTAAATGTACACTTTATTAATATACGTGTCCTTATTTCTTCCCTAATCCTCCCTAATTTGTGCAAAATTGAGGTAGGATCTTATTTCTAAGCATCCTCCCCTATTTTCATCCAATTGCCAAATTGCCACTTTCCGTTTATGATATTTGGGTAAAAAACATTGTCGAAGAAACTTAATGCAAATTTTATTGTTCTTATCCCTAAGAAGCCCTCTGCGGATAATTTTCAGAATTTTAGACCAATCATCTTGTGCAATTTGAGTCTATAAAACCTTTTCTAAAATCCTCATTTTCAGGTTGAAGGAGATCATACCTCTGTTAGTCTCCAGTAACCAAAATGGTTTTATGCAAGGGAGGAAAATCCTTGACTCTATTATGACGGTGCATGATAATATTCACTCTCTCTGCTAATAAAAAGGCGAGATTTCTCTTGAAGTTGGATCTTCTGAAAGCCTACAACAAGTTTAATTGGAGCTTCCTTCTAAAATTTCTGAGTGCTTTTGGTTTTGATGGGATTTTTTTGAAGATAGTCAATCAGTTGATTTCCAAATCCAAACATGCAGTTATTATCAACAGGTCCCCTTTTGGTTTCTTTGCTTCCTCCAGAGGGTTGAGACAGGGGTATGTCATTTCCCATTTCTTCTTTATCCTTTCGGTGGATTCTCTTAGTTGATTCATAAGCAAACATGTTTCTATCAGTAAGTTAGAAGGCCTTTCCCCATCTTCTTCAGATGTAATTTTATCTCGTCAATAATTTGTTGATGATATATGGCTCTTATCCAGGTGAAAGTTCAATTGCAAAGGAAAGGGTGTTAAAAAGTGCCATTCAACTGTATGAAAGTGCCCCAGGCCAAGTTGTTAGCTTGCTAAAAAGATCAATTTTTCCTTAATACTCTAGAGAGAAGGCTGTTAAGGATTTCCTAGGCCTTTCAATGTAAAAATGAGGCTTTTCCCTCTACATATCTTGGTCTTCCTCTTGTCCACTTGAGTCTCCCCACTCTTTCTAGTCTAGGTTGATTGAGAAATTCCAAGCTAATCTAGATGGATGGAAAGGTAATAGACTATCTCAAGTCGAGAAACTTCAATTGATTAAAGCATTATTTTTGAACCTTCCAGTCTACGTAGCTATGATCTTGTTTCAAGTTCTTAATTTTTTTAAAATAAAAATGGAGTGAATTCAAAGAGATTTCTTTTGGACATGTTGCAAAAGAAGGAATAGAATTCACCTTGTGGCTTGTGATCAAGTCTATTTACCTAAGAAATTTGGAGGGTTATCCATCAAAAGAATCAAAGACTTCAATAAGGCTCTTTTGGAAAAACAATTGTGGAGAAGCTGAAAAATGACAATGAATCAAGACGAGGATTTTTAGAAGTAAATATTATGGTTTGTCTAATGTGAGAGATTTTCTCTAGGATGGCAATAAAATGGAGAATTTCTCGGTCATTTGGAAATAATTTTGGGTACCAAAGATATCATTGCTAAGGGTATCCAGTGTTGTCTTTGAAATGGGAGGAAGATTCTATTTTGGGATTATTGGTGGATGGGGGATGCTCTGCTCTCTTAGTCTCCCACTTTTTCTCAATTCAAGGAGGTGTGTACCAAGAGGTTTGGTTTTTGGTTTGTCAACTACATTAGTAAATTCAGTTGGGTGGATTTAAGTTGTGTGGATCCTACTTTGGATTCCCTAAATGACCTGCTCTCTTTAATTTATATCCCAAGAACCACTTTAGAGGACTCTTTGATTTGGAATTTGATATTGGATGGTGATTTCTCAGTTTCAAAAGCTTACCAATAGGAAATCAGAGAACTCTTTTCTCAACCATTTTGCGCTTTGGTTTAGAATCCCATGGTTGTCCCCATGGTGAATATCTTCTTTTGGATTCAAGTGCAAAATAAAATTATGACTATTGATAAACTTTGTAAAATGGGTTTTTATATTCGAAATTGATGCTATCTTTGCATGAATGATGCTAAGGATGCTTTCCATATTTATTTTGTTTGTTCCTATTCAAGAGAGGTTAGGTCTTTTTACTTCAATTTATGGTTTGTGGATTGGGTTTTCCCTAATTCACTTTGCTAATTGTTGGATCTAGTGGAAGCCTCTTGTTAATAATCATGACTTAACTATTCTATGGTCTTTGATGCCACATATTGCCTGGGGTATCTGGAAAGAAAGAAATAATCATATTTTTAGAGATAATATAGCGTGTTCAGCTAAAGTTGTGGCCTGCAAGATTCAAGCTACAATTAAGGAAAATTTTGAGGTTGCTTGCTCTAAGCTTAATGTCAAGGGTGCCCCTCTAAGAATTGCCAATACTGATTTGAAAATTACTCAAAGGTAGAGAATTCAAAGAGATATTTCTATCCTCCTTTTCAAATAAAAGTCTCCTAGACAAGGTGTTTCTTGGTCAACCCCACCCTGAGGGTGCGTCAAGATTAATATATATGGGGCAGTAAAAGGTAATCCTAAACCTATTGGTAGTGGGGGAGTGGTTCGAGATCACAATGGTAGGTTTGTCTCGGTGGTGGCCCTCTCTTTGGGTACCTAGACTAACCACTATACTGAGGCATTCACCACCTACTTTGGACTAAAAATGGCCTAGGAAAAAGTTTTAGACAAAATTTGGCTTGAATGTGATTCTATGACAATCATTAATTGTTTGAAGGGTTTCCTCCCCAAGCTGGATGATCAAAAGTATTATTGAGGATTGCATTTTAATGTTAAATAGTTTTGATTCTTATTTCATTTCCCATATTTATCTTGAGGGAAATCAAGTTGCAGACAGGTTGGAAAATTGGGAAGTTAATTCTCCTCCTGTCATTAGATGGGAAATAAATGACCATATCCCATTGGAGATCGAGATGCTTTTGTGAAATGATGTTGCATAGTTCTTTTTCTCCCCCATGGGGTCTTCACTGAAGGGGTCATATGATATAATGTGTGTTCATATTAGGGGGTTTAAAAAGGGCTAAAAAAGGGGACAATATATTGCGTAAATAGGGGGGATGTGGGTTTTGGGGAGGGTGCAGATGGGGGTTTATATAAGAAAAGGGGTATGGTGGGTACTAGGTGGGTATTGGAGGGGGGTGAAAAAAAGGAAATTGGGGCAATTTTTTTTGAAAATAGGGGGATTCTTTAGTATGCCATAAACATATGTGCTATAATTTGGGTTCACTAAATGAAGCCCTCTTGTTCTCCCCATGCCTTGGAAATAATGGCCTCCTATGTGCAAACTAGTGTCTGATGTGAGATCTCATTTATTCATGATAAGTGGATTGTTCTGCAAGTTTTAATTTGGGATCTGTCTATCCTCTGTAGTGGTTTTATGGGTTGTCTCTGTGATTCCTCCATGGGTGGTGACCACAACAGACTATAGTCGATAGTATATTATAAATGAAAGAATGAAGAATTTGTCTGGTCTACCATTTTAGCAGGGGGTTTAACGGGGTAGATCTAAACCCTTCATGACGCTGATGCCTAGGCTACAAAGCCTTTTGTTCTTGGTTGGAAGGATGGTACCTTGTGTATTTATGGGTGGCCAAAGTTTTGAATACAATCATGTCGAAGGGAGAAAGTTCTATAGGGATAAAAAGAATGCCAATTAATCCATGTATATTTTCTTTCTGCTTGGTGAGAGGGAGAAGGTCAAGAATATTACCGATGACAAGTACAATAAAGCTTCCCTCAAGAAGCCATGGATGGATGTCGCCAAGGTGATTATGAGGTACCTTATCTTGGTCGGAAAGTATACCAGTCTCTTTATCTATCATTTTATCATTTTGAATCATTTTAGTCATTATAAATGCATCTCTTTTCCATTTTAGCTACTTTCATATATGCACCATAGCTTGAGGGATCATGCTAAAAATCATTCGAGTATGTTTCTGCATGAGGGTTTAATCTTATGATAATGGAATATGCTAGAATGGTGCATGTGGAAAGGAATACTCCTCTTGAGAATCAAGTTGAGTATAAAAATAATGTTAGAGTTCATTGTGGTGACATCGGGTTAGAGTGGAAGCATGTTGATTCAAATGGTGATGAGGTGTTCTATGTTGGGGTTAGAAAGAATCCCTCGACTTCCACTTCTTGCAAAAGGGTTGTTGTGTTTGACGATGAAATTTCATATTTTGTCCCTTCTGAAGATTACATCCTACATTCGATGGACCCCAATATGGATAAGAAAGGTAAAACGTAGGTGGGTAGCTCTATGAAACATCATGGGTCTTTGTCTATCAAGACAAAATAATTGTCTCAGGGTTACATGCCTGAGCCTGTAGATTCCACGGTTCCCATTTCCTCTATTATGCCTAATTAAGATGATCCCCCTAAGCCTTCAACCATTCATGTTGACATCTCGGTGGATATGGAGACCCTTGTTGAAAAGAGCTCCTCTGTT
Source organism: Thuja plicata (assembly GCA_018584345.1). Taxonomy (NCBI): domain Eukaryota; kingdom Viridiplantae; phylum Streptophyta; class Pinopsida; order Cupressales; family Cupressaceae; genus Thuja; species Thuja plicata. The sequence goes on along the minus strand of MU218586.1, from coordinate 181,339 downwards.
ATGGAATCCCGACGTGTCAATAAAGATATTAAAGGTTTGTTGGACAACCAAAATGCGGTTTTTTCTTGGATGGTAGTTGACATTAATTTAGTATTAAGGGGATTATTCCCTCCTCTAAAAAACAACTAGATTCTATCATGGAGGGTACCAATAAAGTGGTGAGAGGGATTAGTGAATTAAAGGTGGATCATGAAAAGAGAATTAAAAATCTTAAGGATATTCTTGGAAAGATGCAGGACAAGGTCATGTCCGTTACATAGAAGTTAGTAAAACAACTATGAATAATTCAATTGAGGATCTAAGGAATCTGAATGACCAAGTTGAGGCGTTTGAGGGTTTATCTATGGATCTGAATACCTTACACTTTGTGAGTGTTAAATACACTAAAAATGTGTACTTCAAGGATATAGGTTTGACCAAGCATGTGGATGCTACTGCAGATGACACAAAAAAAAAGGCTATGCCTAGCCTTTCTACCAGGTTACAAAACATGGATAAGGGGGTAACCCCCATTGACAATCTTGTTAGTAAGGTTAGGAGCATAAATGTTGATTTTAATCAAAAGA
>MU218586.1:123032-176365 GCA_018584345.1 Thuja plicata | reverse complement strand
ACATTAAAATCATGAAATTTCTATTGTCTATAATGATTCATTCACATTTTTATTGATTTGATTTTGTAGATTTTATTGTTGTCAACATTTCCAATCAAGTTCTATGATCCATCATCATAATATATCAACTTGATCCATCATCATAATATATCATTCATTATAATATATTTGATTATGTAGATTTAATTGTTGTCTACATTTCCAATCAAATTCTATAATGCATCATTAAAACATAAGAATGCCAAAAGAAAAAGTAAAAGCATAGTATCATTGGTAAAAATCAGTCCACATGTGAAAAGATAGAATTCATGTAAAGACTGAATTTATACACAAGAATGCCACATAAGCTTTAAAGCATAACCAGTCGAAAAGTCAAGAAGTTGAAAGAGAAGATCGACAATTCAATACATTTATCACATGTTACATCATAAGAAGATCATACAAGCGACCAACTTGTCGAGTGTACAATAAGTCTTTTAAACCACATACATATAATTACATGCCGACCAACTTGTCGGATTTAGGAATCAAATATACAATTACTTTGATACAACAAAATGATTACATCCAGAAGTGTCGACCAGCTTGTCGATCACTAGATAAAGTACAACATGAATAAAAGAGAAAGGAGAGAAGTATTAAACACTGGAAGTATCAACTCATCGGGTTCTATCTCCTGAGCCTCGGACTGAGTCCCTTACGCTTCCTTGAGAACAAAGGTGTGGTCCAGGCGCTTTTACCGCCCAACCGTGGAGTGGTCAGCTCCGGAAGTGATGAGCTTCCCCGGGGTTCTTCCTGACACGAAGAACACCCCGTCCCTACACGAGAGGCCTAGCTTCTTGCCACTGGCAGATTCGGATGGTCATAGTGCAGCCGTGTAACTTAACCTACAAGCACATATGCCTACAGTAGGTTCTATACATCGAATGTAGCAAGGGGTAAAGTTAACCAAGCATAATCAATAAGAACTTATGCAATTTTGTACTTTGGCCAAAGTATTTTATTCCAGATTTGAACTGGCAGACAAACAACCTTTTACCCTCCCTTGATCTCTACATTCAGCACATCTTCCATCAATTGATACATTCCAGATTCCACATAAAAAAAAAAATAACAGCATCTCTGAACTAAATTCAATAACATTATCAATCACTTCAATGTGCATATCGAATCATTTAGTATGATAGAACTAAATTTCTGCTAAAAGGTTTCACCCGGTCTGCTCTGTTTAGGTGAAACTATGGTTTCCCAACTAAACTAGAAAAGAATCAAGCATTAGAGACAAAAATATAATTTACTCTGTTGATAAACAACATAACAAAATTTATATCTTCTAAATTCAGAATTATGGAAACGAACAGTGTATCTGAATGAATGACAAGTTTTTATGTTGAATAATATAACTTGATGAAATTAACCAGTTTTCAAATTATGTCTAAAAAGTATACGCTATTGTCTAGGTCCAAACAAAGGCTTCTTTCAAGAAAATCACTCAATGCACAATTCAAATGCAAAATTCCGTCTTACTGGAAAACTAACTCTTCTAAAGAATTAACAGACTTTCCATCGAATATTCAATTTAAATTTTACCAATGAACAATGAACTTGAATCTCAATAGGTCTCAGTAAGTTAGCAAAATCACGCCCACCAAGGAACTACAATCTCATCCACATAATATTCAGGTTTAGAATCGTTCAAGAGAGGGTTTGGGCACAGTGAATTTGAGCTTAAATTCTTCTATTTATCAAATTTTGGGAATAAGTTTCTGTGAAGGATGTGGCGATAGGAAAATTAAAAAAAAAATGGCTAAGGAAATCAGGCAGAAGTCTACATTCATATCAAATGTTATGGCCAGGTCTTAATGATCTGAAAGTGTATGTTCGTGCTTTCTGATGCTCTCCTCACACACGAAACGAATGATACACACACACAGGTCAAACTGCTCGTCAATGTCATGAAAGGCAGCGGTTACAGACATTTGAATCAAGCACATTGACATTGCCAGCAACTTGCAGGGTATACGTAGGCCCAACAGAAAGGTTTGCAACCACAATATTGCTGCGGTGACTATTGCTGATATGGATATTACAAGGAAAATGTGGTGATGCATTATTGACACCAAACACCTATACAGGAATATGGCATAACACCCAAGGCAAGGACAATCCCAAACAGAATAAAAAAAAAATGCTGTGATAGTGCCTGCAGAATCACCACCAACTAGAGTAAAAATTTTAAACTACCATAGCTCTCAACACAAATAAAAATTGGGTGGCTTCAATAGAAAAATAGGTGAGCAGCTCAACCTTCCATAATTGAGTGCACAGACAACCTACCATTCTCATGTCTCAGCCAGCGCTTGCCATAGAGGATAGAAAGAAGAAAAAAAAACATGGAAGGAAATGAGAATTCACAGTTAAGGATTGGATGAAGTTACGCAATTATTCTACTATGAATGCAGAGAAATTTAAGTCAAGCTGCATATATATACAAGCTAACAGCTTCCAAAGAGACCACAACAACAACACAAAATATTCTAACTGCAGCTACAAGGCATGGGTGAAGTCTAGTGTAGGTAACATTTAGAACACTTACAATGAATATTCAAGAAAATTATTCTTTGAAGTCATTCATTTACGCAGATAACATCTTCGAAGATAACAAACAAAACAATATTTACAAACCAGACACTCAACAAAGAATTACATAACTATTCATGGAAACAACAAAGTAGAGGGGGTTTGTTTTGGAACCTGGAGTTCGTGAGCTGGTATCGATTGCAGTCCTCTTGCCGTCTACCACCTCAGAGTTCTCCTTTCTTCCTGCGTTTTCCCCATTTTTATTCACCTCTCTCAAAAACAAGAATCCTCCTAGATATCCTCAAGAAAAGTTTTTCTCGGCATAATATTGTTGAGGCTACAATAACCGTTTCTTGATTTTACTTTTCGTTAAAGTGTCAGTAACTAAAAGGATTAAAACACAATTTATTAATGTTTTGCATCTTGGTATAAAATATAAGTGAATTCCTAACAAATATTTAAATTAGTATAATCTGATTCACATTCCCATTTAGATAAAATAAAAAAAAATTGCACATATTTTTTATATATTTTTTTTTTCCAATTATTTATCATTAACACTCATAGCAAAACTAATAAATTATCATTTTTGTGGTGTGTGCGTGGCACTACTGCATCCGAATCTGTCACTAGGCAGGGAGCTAGACCTCTCTCCTCGACCACACCCCTGTCCTCCAACCTGCAACCACTCAAACACTTGACAATAAAAACTATCATCAGTAATGCACCCGATAATTATACCTCCAAAATTAAACAATCATTTTAAATTTGCAACATATTACCAATTTCCATCTCGTTTCATTAAACAATTACCAATTTCCATAATTACCAAGGCATGTCGATTCATCAAGTCGGCATAAATAGACTTAACGATCCACATAATAAGGAGTCGCAAAATCGGTCGTGACAATTCATAGGTAAAAATCAGTCCATATGTTTTGTTATCTTTATGAACTGATATGCCATTAACACACTTTTTTCTTTTTACTTCTTCTTCTTCTTCTTTTTTTACTGCAAAAGAAGCTGAGATTTGAACTGGGTGGATTTATACTAACAGCTTACTTGTCTTGCAGCTTTGGCTGAATTCAATACAACAACAGCAGATGTAAGTCCTATACGAATAGAATAGACAAGACCATACAATTTAGCCCACTGGTAGAATGTTCTGTGAGGCACCTTATCCTTGAACAGAACAAGATCCCTCACAACCATCCATGCACCCACAACTGCATTTGTCACATTTTTCAAGTTAGGGAACAGAGATAAGAATGCAAGAAATATCACAGTTTTTTCAGATTATCACATTTTCAAGTTAGAGAATGAAGATAAGAATAAATGCTAACCTGGTGGGTATTTCTTCTTCTTTGATGATGATCTAGATTTAATGGCGACGAGTAATAAACCTACCACCATTACAACCTTAATGGCAGTCCAAGTTTCAAACAAATAACTGCTGGACATAATGCTCAACCACTACTTACTTCTTTAACAGAGATATAGAATATGATCTCCCCACCACACATATATATATAGGTAAAGCATGGCTAAATAAATAATAATTAAAACCTTGTGTCATAACTAATTGTTGATTATGGTAGCTAACTCAGGTCTTCATTACAAAAACCAAGTGACACATGCTTTCTTTATATCATGAGGGCCAATTATATGTGGCTACGCTTGTTTTGTGGCTATGCTTATGTGACAAACAGGTTTGATAGTAAAATTTGTCTTTGTTATATGTTCCTAGGTTGATGAGGTGATCTATTTTGGGCTAAAATTCTGTAGTTTATCTTTTTCGATATTTTTAGGGAATCTTTTGTGACTGTTTAAAACATTTTCGGTGCAAATAATAAAGTTGATAATGACTTTTGGGTCAGGGCCTATTATTTGTCAATTGATTTGTAATTATTTTTCCTAAACTATCGAGAAGAATCTTTTGTGGTCATATATTAAAATTTACACCTCAAATAATATAGTTGATGATAAATTTTCCATCTTATTATATGTATATACCTAAATTGACTGTGCTATATATTTTAAGATTAGAAAATGTGATATATTTCAATTTGTTCTCTAACTTGAAAATGTGATATATCTAAAGTGACTTTTTGTTCAAATGATTTCAAGATTTTATTTTTTTTTCATCAATAAGGGGCCGAGGCCGAGATTTTATATTAAACAGAAAGAAAAAAACATAGAAAAAAACAATAAAGCAAACGCATCAGATGTTTCTGGTTCATAACCAAGTCCAACCGAGAGGACTGTGAACCCAATATCCAGAGCAATACTGCTCAACCAAAAAACCAATTTAAAAACAAAGGTCTAGTTTATGGAGGAAAACCAAAAAACATCAAAAAGCTAACCCCCAGAGCTAATCCAGGCTGCATGTCAATCGGAAGGGGAAGTAGTGTCGTTCTCCATGCTTGGAGCGGAGTCAGATTTGGAGCTTTTCTCCAGGATTGTGTCTCCACTATTTCCCGTCAAGTCATCCTCCGGGGACACCTCAACTGATTCAGAGTCCTCCCCCGCAGCATCTTCCATATCTTCTTCATCTGCATCATCTTCAGCAACCTCCCCAGACACCTTCTCCTCCTCCTCCTCCTTGTCTGAATCTGAATCGCCACTTGAACCCTCACCCCCAATTTCAGTATCTGAAGAAACTAGGCTGCCCAGTCCGTCCAATTTTTCATCATATTTGAATTTGTGCACCCATGGAAGATTATAAAACATGAGGTGTTATTATTTGCCAATAGGTTTGTAATTATTTTTCCTAAACTATCTGGAGGAATCTTTTGTGATCATATATTAAAAATTTACACCTCAAATAATAAAGTTGATAATAAATTTTGTGTCTTGTTATATGCATATACCTAAATTGACGGTGTGATATAATTTAAGCGTGCAAATAATAAACTTTTTATGATTATTTAAGATCAGAAAAGTCTCCGGGTGAGGGTCAATTATATATCAATAGTTTTGTAGTATTTTCTCATATGCTTTGGGAAATCTTTTGTAGTTATCTTTAAAATATTTCCACCTCAAATAATAAATTTGATAATGGACAAGATAATGAAATTACTTTTTTTTTTATAAAAAGCGACTGGTAAAATTTTTAATGTGATTAGTGACGTTGGCAAGACACACCATTTAGCTCTATGTGAAATGCTCTTGACTTTGGATCTATGAATTGGTGAGGCCACGAATAAGTGACCTCATCCTGATTTAACAAAGTTGAGACTCAAAACTACGAGCACATTTGATCAGTGATGGCACAAGCTCGCAATAAACTTTGTAAGAGGGGGTTGACTATTCCTAATAGATTTTTCTTATGTAAAGAGGTTGCAGAGGATTCTTTTGATATCCTCATTGAGTGCTTATTTTCTAGAGATATTTGGACTAAAATTTTGAATTCGCAGTCTATCTCTTAGGTTTTCCCCTCTTCATTTTTGGAGTGTTGGGCCTAGTGGATTGCTCATTCCTCTAACCCCTCCCTTGGGCTTCTCTATTCCCTTATCATGCCTCATGTTTCTTGGGGTTTTTAGAAGGAGAGGAATAATCACATCTTTAGGAATGTTGAATGTCCTGCAGATTTTGTGGCTTTAAAGATCCAAACGACCATTCAAGAGAATTTTTTGGTAGCTTGCAATAATATCAAACCTTTTGGTCCTCCTTCGTGTCCTTCTCAGTATGACCTTAGTGTTTCTCATCGTTAGATAATTCATTGGGATGTTTCCACCCCTATTTCTAATTCTAAGCATAACAAAGAAGGAGTGGTCTAGAAAGCACCTGTAGTGGGTTGGATTAAAATTAATACTGATGGGGCAACTAAGAGGAATCCCAGACCTGCTGGTTGTGTAGGAGTGGCTCACGATCATAATAGTAGGTTTGTCTCAGTAGTTTACCTCCCTTTGTGATCCTAGATAAACCACTATGCTGAGGCTTACACAACCTTAATTGGCCTTATAAAGATGACGGCTTCTAATGGTTTCACTAAGGTTTGGCTTGAATGTGATTCATTAAAAATCATTAATTGCCTTAAAGGGATATAGACCTTGAGTTGGACTATAAATAGATTGATTCTAAATAGTATTATTATGCTCAATTCCTTTGAAAATTTTAAAATTGGTCATGTGTTTTGAGAGGGAAACATGGTTGTTGATAGGTTTTCCACCCTAGGGGTGATGCAACTCAATGTTTTATGGTGGGGGAACAATGATATTATTCCCAAGGATATCAAAATACTTATTCAAAAAAATTAGAAATATTGTTAACTCTAAGGAGGTACGAGGAATGATTGCTCCACATATCAAACTCGTGTGAAGTGGCGTGGGGATCTTTCCTTCCTTCATAATGGCCTATAAAGGAAAATAATTCTTTATGGGCATGGGCTATTGCATTTGTGTTTTCATTTATATGGTTTTTGCACTCATCTTTATTCTATTCAATATGGGTGGAGATCATAATAGGGTGGAACCTATTTGTTACCAAAAATGACAAGAGAATCACAAGGTGTGGGATAAACTCTATGTTGGGGGCCTTACCCCTTATATTAACAAAACTAAATGGCTCTGACCTATGGGTCACCACTGCTTTTGTTGACGGGTATATTGAGGGTATCCTCAAGGTCTATGAGTTTGAGCTTGTTGTCTCATAGGAACTAATTACGCAAGTCCTTGATACTCTGGTGGAAGACAAAAAAAAATTTCAGAGACCATAATTGTTTTGATGAAGCCATGAAAATTTTATTTGAAAAACGTGAAAGGGATAAGGTGTAAATAATGATGGATGGGGGCTATAATAGGGCCACCATTAATCCACTTTGGGAAGAAGTTGCAAAGGTCATTATGCATCATGTCACTCTTGTGTTAGTATTAAGAGATCCAAGGTTACTAGAGGGGATGAATTGGTAATATAACAATTGCAACTTTTCATTAACCATTCAACCATTTGAATCAAAATGAATTCATTGCATGAAAAACTAACTAATAAGAATAAACATCCACAATCATGCAACATAATAATACCAAAGTTTTTCTTGTGGAAACCCAATTGGGAAAAAACACGTGTGGGGATGACACCCACTAAAATCTTCACTCTTCTGAAGTATGCCCAGTTAAGAGCTTAGCCTTGTTAAAAGCTTAAAAAATGTTTGGTTAAGAGAAAGACCCTATTAGGACTCGCCCAATTAAGGGATTTACCTCTATCCCTAATAGGAGATTTACCCTGTTAGGAGTAAACTAGTTAAATGATTTTAAACTCTAATTAAAGAGTCACCTGGTTAAAGGATTTACAATTCAGAATTTCAAACCTATTAGCATCTACCCTGTTAAGGGATTTATCTTGATGAAGCTGGTAGGAATCAACAAGTAAATGATATGAGAAAATAACACTTCTCCTTTGCTAATACAGATCCAGTTCAAGTTCAATCTCTGCTTCACATGCAGACTCTTCAAACCCTATGATCACACAACTACATTCATGATCTATCTCCTGGACACACATATGTAAATTTCATCATTTTATACATTTATACATTACAAGTTCATTAGGGAAATTAACCACCTTACAAAATGTTTTACAATATTTCCTGCATAGTGAGAAAACCTTAAAATATGTTAACAATCTAATACACTTTCTAACAAACTCAGGTCGACCGTCAAATCCATCACACATCAATTTGACAAAGAAAAGTTAAACCACAACATACTTTCCAATGTTCTTGCACAACCTCTAGGAAATTCAATCATAATGATCACAAACATGCCAACTCATCAATCCTTATTGATCAGCAACATCATCACGATCTCTTGAACACATAATCACTATTAGAATAATAGAAATGTGTGTACTAAAAAGGGAGTGGTGAACCAGTACCCTTAAAAACTTTCAAACAAATATTTGTAAACATATACTGTTATAACCGACTGAGTAGATTAATTTCACCAAACATGTAATTGTTGGAAATAATGGAATGGTGTGTACTGAGAGGGGAAGGGTGAATCAGTACCCTCAGAACTTTTATCACTTAACCTTAATCCTTTTAGTAATCAATTGTATTACCAACCATATATGCTATTCTATCTTTGTGTATGTTATATCAAATCATAAACTTAATTAGCATGTAAACATTCATGTAAAAAGATTCATGAAATGTATAGGCACAGGACACAAGATTTGGTAACGTAGAAAACCCTTATTAGAAGGTAAAAACTATGGTGGGGTTGAAACCCACAAAGTTCACTATCTACAGAATGGAAGGGGACAGTTAAGGCTTACAATTTTGATCACTTATAATGATCTACCTTGTTAGGAGTACTATGTAGAGACTGATTAAGGTCTACTCTGTTAAGAGCTTTATCAACATTGTTTAGTGTTCACTCGGTTAAGAGATTCACAAAGGATTGTTAAATCCACCTTTCTCTAGTATTTCTTTTATTTTCTACACTTGTTAGAATGTAGTTAAAAATAATTAATGACCTGACTATATGCAATCTAGAATTGTTGATTATAGATCCAATAAAGATTACATGTATATTTATCACCTGTAGTGATTGATCAATACTTTTGTTCTGCCCGGTAGCCTTGTATTTGGTTCTTGATAACCTGTTTCATCTTTTGTTGTTCTTCTGCATAAAAATATTAGTTTGATCCATAGATGTGCTCCTCGGCTACAATCATCATCACACACATGTGTTCTGATATATTACATATCTATTTATACAATGAGTTTGACCTAAATGAGTTTCACGTATTATAATGATAACTCTATGATCGAAGGTTTACAACTTGACCTTGATCTCCTACTTTGCATGTTTTCAATCAGTTATACTGATTAAAACAATTACAAATACATTGCTTGTCCCTCAAGAAATGGATTTAAATCTAAATATAAAACACAAGTGTTTTATCTGGTCAACGTGGAAGTCAGATCCACATTTCTCACAATTATAATTGTATCTCGGTAGACTGGTTCTCGGGTTGTTCTGTAGTCTATCAGGTTCCTCTGGTATCTGTTCTATCGGGTTGCATTGTAATCTTCTTGTCGGGTTCCTCTGTCAGGTTTTCTTTGTCGGGTTTTCCCTGTCAAATTTTCTCTGTCAGGTTTTCTCTTGTAATATTTTTGGGTTGCACTGTGTCGTTGGGTTCCCTTGAACTTGTCTATCAGGTTGCACTAAACCTGTCTTTTGGTGTTGGTGTTATTGACGGTTTCAAAACTATTTTCCCTTTCATACTAATTGCAAAATATGTCTTCAATATCCCCCTTTGACATTAGCATGAAAAACTAATATGTGCAAATACTAAAATGTTTAGCAATGTACACCATGTGTTCACCTTGTCACTATGACTCCCCCTATGTATATTCTAGCATAGTATAAGTATATGTATGTACACTTACCTTTATACAATTCTCCCTATTCACCTTATCATTGTTATCATATCATTTTCCCATCTATTCATATCATTTTCCCCCTTGTATCCCCTTGTATCATATTGTTTTACCCCTTTTTTGATAGTAAGGGAAAAGGTGTAATCTTTTACAAATTGTCAAAAATGTGGGAATGAGAGTTGTTCATGTCCTCCATCATCTTTTCCCATTTCTCCCGAAGGTGTTCTAGAGCCATATGCTCCAATTTAATCCTCGCGTGCATATCATAGATGTTGTCAGTGACAAACATCTCCGGGATGGCTATCAATTTCCTTGTCATTGTCATATGTTACTATTGTAGTGTAAGATTGGGTAGCAATAGAGCCTGTATCTTGGTTACCTCATCTCTAAACTTTGATTCTGCCTCTTGAATCTAAAGTCTCAACTTATTAGCTTCCATTACCTTTGCATAATGCAACTATATTGCATTGTCATTTGTTGAGAGACCTTGAGCACTAGAAGTAAGATCTGCATTTATTTTTGCAATATTTTCACTATTCTCTTTAGTGAATTTCTCTAATGTGCTTAACTTTTGAACTAAGGCTATTGCTTCTGAAATGATAGGTTCTAAATCATTTATTATTTCAGACAAAATTACCTTGTTCTCTGCCACTTCTTGGCTAATTTTCTCGGTCAATTTATATTGATACTTTTTCTCTACTCATTCTTCAATTGCCTTTCTACATCCACATTCTGTGATTGGATGGCATCAGTAAGAATGGCTAGTTGATCAATGATTGAAGCATTTTGATCAATTTCTATATCAGGTACTAACTATTGAAGAATATCCCTTGTTGTCTCAATTACTCGAGTGTCCTTTGTTTCTTCTTAAGCTTATATTGTATAGCTTTTCTTCTACACAGTTCTGCATAGTTTGTTAGTGCCTCTGGATCTAATGTCCTCGGATCATAGGCTAGTATCTCAATAATCTCTTCTAGTGTAACTCAATTCTTGTTCTTGTTCTTGTTCTTGTTCTTGTTCTTGTTCTTGTTGTTGTTGTTGTTCTTGTTGTTGTTCTTGTTCTTGTTCTTGTTCTTGTTCTTCTTCTTCTTCTTCTTCTTCTTCTTCTTCTTCTTCTTCTTCTTCTTCTTCTTCTTCTTCTTCTTCTTGGATAGGGTTGTAGAGGGACCTATATGTAGTACCATAGAAAGTTTCTTTTCTTGGTCTGATGTTCTTGGTGAAGGCTTTGGTGTATGTGTACCTATATCCTATTGCTTGGTGTCTACCTGTCAGTTGGGAGTGGACATCTCCACATCAACCTTAGCCTTATCTGTAGCATCTCCTTTGGTATCCTCAGGAGTAGTATTACATTGCTTCGCTTCTTCACCTTTCTCTTTTTGTTCTCCTCCTATTTATTTTTTCTCTCCATCAGTTTATTTTTGCTCTCCATCTTTATTCTGCTCATCAAATGTGTCTTTCGGTTCTTGTTCACCCTTATCCTCGGGTATGCTTACATCCTTGTCGGGTGATTTATCTTTCTTTGAGATAATATTGATAGCTTGTATCAATAGTGGTATTTGTCCCGATTTATCTAGTTGAGAAACATTTTTTGTTGTGTCATGTTACTTGGTTTGGTCTGGGGAAACAGTGACATCTTCATCTCTCTTTACCTCATCTACAGGATCTACTCCGATAATGTCAATGATAGTATTATTAGGGAATGTTTCATCTATAGTATCCATATATTTTTTAGTTTCTGTGTTCAATGCTTCTTCATTAACATCCTCATCATCATTTTTAAGAATGCGTTCTAGGCTTGATTTAGCCTGATCTTCTTCATTGTGTGGCTTGTCAGTGAGTTCTAATACATGCTCGGGGCTTGTGTCTTTTTTGGGTACCCCGAGTATTTTCCTCCATTCATCCTCACTTTTTCTATCAAGATCAATAAGGTGTCCCTGTAGCACTTTGTAGGCTCTTCATTTTGGTGAGAACCTTTTGGAATGTAACTTCATCATTTCTTCAATATCCTCCATCTTAGATTCAGGTGGCATAACAGAAACTAGGGATATTTTCCTTATTTGTTTCTCAGAATGTAATGCGAATTTCCACCTTGCTGAAACTTTGTCTAGAATTTCTTTAGGCATTTCACCTTAAAATTGTATTGGTACATATTTGAATACACACATTTTTGTAATTATTGCCTCCTCTAACTTATTCTGATCCTTAGGATCTAGTGTCAGCCATTTCCTAATCTTAGGGTATGTTATTGAACCTTCCTTGATTATTGATGCACATACCTCATCAATTGTGGTAGGGAACTTATTCTTAACTGGTTGTTCATCTTTTTTGGTGTCCTATATGTCTTCCTTTTTTCCGATGAACTTTCTTCTTTTTGATGGTGCATGTTTCCCGGTTTGAGGCTTTCTCTTGTAAGTCCTTACTTGTCCTTTCTTCACCGGTGATGCACTTGCATCTTTGTTTGTTTGACTTCTATTCCTTGATGCAGTAGTGGTCCTTGGTTTCTTTGCTGGTGGTGGTGGTGCATCAGAATTTGTAGATTCAGAGTCACTCAATTCTTCTTCTTCACCGGTGGGTGACTGTCCCTCAGTGTCATCCTTTTTCTCAGACTCTTCATCATTTACCGACAACTTTTTCTTCAGTGTCTTTACCATTTTCTCTTTCTTTCTATCAATTTTCTTCACAACTAAGCCTGATTTTATTCTTTCCTTGGCTTCCTCATAGGTTCCAAACTTAGGTTGTGACTTTTCCACTGGTTCATTTATCAATGCTTCAATAGTATTGGTGGCTTGATCTATGTTGACCTTATATTCAAGTGGTGTTAACCATGCTATTCTCGGTACATCTGGTTTGATAAAGGTGTTTTCAGTGCCCACCATAAAACAAATTTCAGTCTTATACTTTTCTACCAGTTGTTCTGGTATCCTAATTCTTTTCTGCTTTCTTTCCTTAAATCCAGTGAAGTATTCTTCCATAAATTATACAAAGTTGTCTCCTAGTGACTTGATGAATTAAGTAATTTGTATGATCACTGGTCGGGTGGTATCCCAGTTGACATTTCCTATAGATGGAAAGAAGTTTTGGAAATAGAAAAATGTACACATTAAAAGTGATCCGAACTTACATGAATTGGACTTTGTAGACCTAATTGTCCCCGTGTTTTCATCTAACTGCTTCAGTAGAAGCTCAGATAGATCTAACTGGAGATCCTTCTTTACAATTTTATAAGAAGTGTCAACTCCTCCACATGCTATGTTATTTAACCTGCTAGATTTGTATATCTTATACCCTAGTAAACATGCACCGAACTTTATTTACGGATCGATGATGGTGTTAACTGTCAATCCTCTGTTATCCCATATTGCGCCTGTCATCTTCTCAATCTTAGGGGTACGCAGAACCAAGGAGTCATGTTGATACAGTAAGACTAAACATTATAAATAAATTTTTCACATGACTTATTTAATTTAAAAATAATTTATTTATTTAGATTAGTTTTAATGACTGCATGCACTCATGTATATATATTTGGTCCATTTATGTTCAGTTGATGACAGAGGAGGAGTTGAGGCAGGTGGATGAGTCTACACTTTCAGCCATTTCATTTGGCCTTGACACCTATATGGTATATTATAAATTATGTACCCATTATTTTATTTTATATCATTTGGTGTACATGCTGAAATCTCTATCAATTAGAGCAATAAAATTCATACATTTACTAATATATTGTCATCTTATTGTACTCTTACAGGTCTCAGCCGATGTCAGTGGGGGGCACGAGGGGGTTCCTTCCTCATGCGTCAACAAAGGAAAGGTAATTAATTATTTAAGATTAATTATGCATGCACATGTATTTTACGTGTGTGTAGTAATAAATATTTTATATGCACTTTATTGTTTAAGGTGTGGCTCACGATGATGTCCCGACACAATTTCAAGAGCCTAGGCTCATAGGCATCTTGATTCAGGGTGATAGCCCGATTGTACTTAGATTTGTACATATTGTTATTTGTATTTTTTAACCAGAGTTGTTATGATGACGTACATTTATATATAATTGACTATCTATTTTACTCTCATAGGTTACTCCTAGTGCAAGAGAGTCCCCACGAGAATCATTCCTATCTTTGTTGACCCAACCCACTATTCTAGAGGAGGGGTCTATGGACTTAAGTTTAAATTTTAGTTCAATCAATTTGTAATTTTATTATGCTATCATCCTATTTTGTAAATTTATTACTCTATGTTGCACCTTGGGCCCCTGCACCACTCTACTAATCTCATTATTGCAAATATATATTTATAGGTCGGAGTTGGTATTGGTGGCACTGTCCGTTCGCTACCAAAGACTTATGTTAGGACACCTGATTGTGGTAGGCGAACAAGAGGCCAAGTAAATATGTTTGTATTAAGTTATAATTTATAATTAAATTTGTGTTTGAATTATGAATTAGATATATATACAAATCATATAAACTAAGCAATCTAACTTGGGATTGAACTCATTTTTGGTGCAGGATCAATCAGAGCCAAATACTTTGTCAAAGAGGCTACATTTTTGTGCTACTCTTCCAGTTACTTAATCGAAAGTGCTTTGGTAAACATTGGGGAAATTCCAAATCATGAAAATACTTTCGATAGAAAGTAGTTTCGATCAAAACTACTTTGAAAGTAGTTTCCATCGAAACCCCCAAAAATGATACCATCTACAAAGGCTCACAACAATATGCATTTTTCATGGCTTCGGGGCTCAAGCGCAGGGCTCAAATGGAAGAATAGGGGCACCTCCTTTTGCATCACACAAGTAATCTGAACGTGCTTTCTAACGAATATAGATTTGACAAATTTTGAATTAATTAGGTCTATGTATTTTGACGTGCTTCAGACGTAGGTTTTTTATCAAATATAAACTTCCAAGTTTGACGTTCAATCAAAAATAGTAGAAAATACAAAAAAAAATTTAAAAAATAATAGTGCGCTCTGGTTTCAAGTCTTCTTTCTATGAAAAAAAAATTTAAATTTTGATAAATACACAACAAGTTATCAGCTACGCAGTCAAGGTATGTCAAAATTACGGTTGACTCTACTTCAAACATTCATAAAATATGCAATAATCATGATAATGTTATCAAACCAATTGCATGCCCTCCGTATGGATGTTAGAAAACCAAATTCAAAAGAAACACATTGATATCTATTTTAGAAAAAAAGTTATGTTGTACAAATTCATTGTACCTTTTTGAAAAAGATGTTTTCAGCAACATAGCAGTTTTAGTGGGAGAAAAAAAAACCATTAAAATCAATTCTAAAAAAATAAAAATATATATATTTAGAATCTAGATAGAAAATCCTAAAAGACTCTAGTTTACTTAATCTTCCGATTTCAAATAGTTTAACAACAATATCCATCCGAATGTGAAAGTTTTTCTGAAAATGTAGACTTCAATGTCCGTTTAGGCAAAAAAGTGTAACCCACTATTGTGGTATCACCCTGCTTTGAAGGAAAAGTTGGAGTAGGGGTACGACAATGCTACCCTAAAAGTACAAAATATTGATAAGATTTCGGCTAGTATCCAGGACTTGGGTAAGGGTATCAGGGATTTGAAGGAAGTGCATGAAAAAATAATAAAACATTTGGAGGACTCCTTTGAAAAAATGTAGGAAAAGGTAAGGGTTTTTGTGACAGTTAGCCATACAATAATGCAAAATAGCTCAAAAGGGATAAAGCATTTGAATACTTAGGCCAATTCTATTCAGGGTCTCTCCAAGGATACTTAAACATCCTCTACTAGAAGTGTGAAAAGAAAGTCAAAAAACAATGTGGAAGCTCAAGAGGTGGGTTCAAGATCTATTCCTAGCCCTGCTGCTAGGTTTCATAGTAGGGACAAAGGTAAGAGTCCCCTTGACAATATTGTCCACAAGGTCCACAATATTAATGAGGAAATTGTCCATAAAATGAAGATTTAATGAAAACACTGTAGTTTGTTTGGGGCTGTTGTCCCCTTATTTGTTTTCTTTTAGTTAGTTGTTGTCGAGTGGTTTATTATCATTTGATCTTTTTTGGCTGGATCTCATTTTTGTAAATGATTTCAATTCCCTTTCAAATCACTTTTTCCCAAGTAATGAAAAACAAATGATTTTATTTTTTGGGTCCATTTTCATATAATCTTCATACCACTTGTCAAGTATTAATTCCTTTGGAAAAGACTCAAAGGTGATGCTCGAAAATTTGTGGAGTTAAATATTTTGTTTGTAAAATAAATAAAGGGAAGACAATTAAGACACCAAGCCTCTTGCAACCCTTAGTTATTTTTAGACAACATTGGAAAGAGGTCTCCAGGGATTTCATCACAGATATTATAAGATCAAAAGGTAAGAATGTCATCATGGTAATGCTGGATTTCCTAACCAAATATGACATTTTATTGCATTATCACATCCTTTATAGTGAGTATAGTGGAAAAAACATTTTCTGGGAATATCAAAAGCTACATGGTACATCTATGGTTATTAATATACTGATCATGATCCTATATTTACTAATAATTATAATCATCCAAAACTTTTCTAGCAAACTAAGAGCCCCTAATCTTGATTAATTAGCCTAAAAAAGTAATCAAATACATTTAAAGACTAGGCCTAATTATGTCAGAAAATTCAATCAACCATGCTTACATAATTAATCATTCTTCTAATCATCAACTAAACCTCAAATCCTAGCATCAAGGTTATTAAATTGATAAATCAAAGTCACTTAATAGTCCCATACTCTTGTTAATTAAGTGAACCCATTCAACACATGTGTGTGCATCAATTTCTAATTAAAAATGGAAATAAAGGGAGTAAATTGCTATTTTGTCTCATCTAAAACCAAACAAGCACAACTTTGACCAATCAATTATTCTCACATGGATCAAGGGATGAATGCATCCCAACCACTCTTCGTGATTGAATCTCAACCGTTCATCCTCATGGGATTCCTATAAAACTAAGCCTCTAAAGCTCATTTCATATCCAAAATTTCATATTAACATCACAATGCAAAATTTATCTAGGGCTCATTGTGCATTGTAGGAATCTTAATTTGTATAGTATTTCCTTTCATAGATTACTTGCATCTCATTTATCATGATGGATAATATCTCTTAGTTGCATTCTTAGCTTAGATTTGTCATTCTTCATCTTAGTTTTCATTATGTTAGCAAGACTTTGGAGTAAAGAATGGAATCTTTACATCATTCTCACAATGAATCTTCCATTTTGAAGTCGACTAGTCACTGGCCTATATGCTGAATCTGAGAGAAAAATAAAATAGACCATACTCACTTCATCTAGGAAGCAATAAATAAATAAAATAAAGATTTTATTCATTTTTAGGACACTTTTCTTCATTGAGAAAAATAAATAATTAAATAAATTAAAGAATTCATTTAATTATAGAAGACTTAGTTAACTAATTAAATAATTAAAATAATTACTTAATTATGAGATAAAATGGAAGAAAACATTTAATTAAATAATAAAGATTATTTATTTAAAGTGGAGGAAATTGATTAATTAAATAGTAAAATTATTTAATTAATATTAGAAGAAAATTAGATAATTAAATGATTAAAAATTATTTAATTATGAGAAGGGAGGGAAATGTTAATTTTATGCCACTGAAGGAAATGGTCTAGTGATGACCAATGCAAGTGTGAGAGAGGAAGATGTCCCTGACCAACATAAAATACAAATTTAATTATGGTTAAAAAGAAACACTATAATAATAATTGATATTTAGGATTATAATTAGGTTAGGATTGTTAAAATTTTAATTATCATTATAATTAACTTACCAATATAATTTTGAAGGATGAAAGAAACTGAAGGAGAAAGAGGACAGGGCGGTGGATGCGGATTTGAAGGTAAGCTCCACATGCTGCATAACAGAGTGGGCAAACTTGAAGATACCATGCACAAGATTAGGGAGAAAAGCCTGGTTAGCCTTAAAGCCAACACAGAGTATGCAAAGATATTGGTGGATAATATGGAACAAGAAAAGGGTGAAAAGAAACTGAAGGAGAAAGAGGATAGGGCGGTGGATGCGAATCTTGAAGGTAAGCTCCATATGCTGGATAACAGAATGGACAAACTTGAAGATACCATGCGCAATATTGGGGAGCAAAGCCTGGTTAGACTTAAAGGCAACACAGAGCATGCGAAGATATTGGTGGATAAGATGGAACAGGAAAAGGGTGAAAAAGAAGGAAAAGAGCTGAAGGAAACCATGGGAATAGGAAAGCGTACTAGGGCAAGCACTAGAAAGTTTGGCACCAAGGATGATAAGGAGCTAGAAGAGCTCATAGTTTCAGTTGAACTTTTAATGTAATACTTTAAAACTCTTTGTTAAAGGTTTTAGGTCCTTGTAAAACCTATTTTTACTTAATCAGAACTTACCAATATTATTTGACATTATAATTTTTAAATTATAATAAAATATTATTTATATTATAATCATAAAAAAATTATAACAGTTAAAAATTAATACATTTAAAACTTATAATAAAATTATAATTTAATTTACATAAAAAAATTAAAACTATAATTATCTACATAGCTAAAGGCAAGTACTAAGCCACTATGTGGCACTTGTTTAAAGAAATTAGTCATTGATTTTGAAAAATAGATACAAATGATGGTTTGCATAAATTAGGTAGAAAAGTTCAAATATAAGCAATTTTTTTAATACATACATATAAGATATAAGATTCATAATAGATGATACAATATGACTATCCAAACACTAGAACATGGAGACATGATTTATGGATTTCTTGGTGTGAGAATTGAAAAGAGAGGACGTAGCTTGTGAGTTCCTATGTTTATCATTGTGTCATAGTCTTCCTCACATCCCTTTGGCATTTTCAATTCAAAGTTTTGAACAATCCTCCCAATAATCAAGGAGGCTATTGTCATTGCTTTTGTCCATCCTGCACACAATCTATTCCCTGCTCCAAATACCATGGTTCATTAAATATCCTCCTCTACTAGAAACTCTAGTTGTCTCTGTAGTTTCCACTCCTCCGAATTTTTCCATTGTCCCTCATAATTATGTGCTCCCCATATTTTAATTAATATCTAAACAATAAATAATAACACACAATTAGTAAATGATCAATATGATTAAACATATTTCCAAAACAGTTTGAAAAACTTAAAAAAATAATAAATTCAATTTGAAAATAATCAATATATCACTAAGTTAGAATTGTACAAGAGCATAATATTGATAATTAGATTTAAAAATGACATGTATTTTCACTCCTCCTTTTATTAAGATATTAGATTTGAGAATTATAAACATTTAAGATTTATTTGTGCATTATTTTTCACTACTTTTTTGATTATGGTTTATCTTTTTATCATTTAATATGTCAAATTCATTGATCTGAATAGTGGTTCATAAGAACAATTCTATTACGAGAATGAATGATACACTTAACATTTATGAACCACTAATCATAGAACATGAATCAATGAATTTGATTTAAAAACTAAACAGTTTGATAATATTATCACAATTTAAGTTAATGCAAAAAAATATCTCTAACTTATTTAATCCAAATGTTCAAAGTTAATTTTAATGTTTTGTTTTTGTTACTGAACTGCTTAAACGACACACACTAACAAGTTAACAATGCTTAAATAGTCAAAATTGACTAACTTTTTTCAAACTTGATTTGTTCCTCAGTATGCATTCCTGAACTTATTGAATTAATGATCCATAATCTTTTTTTATATTACTTCCCATCCTGCTTGAATAATCAATCTATCAATTAGTTAGAATTGTAAAAGAGCTTTAATAATATTGATAATTGGATTTAAAAATAGCATATTTGAACTCATTAATTTAATAAATAAGTAAATATCTATTATTTTATTTTAAAAATAATGTGATTAATATGTTTACTCATCTTCCATTAATTTATATATTTTTAAATTAAAATTATTAAAAATAAATAATCTAAATTTATTATTTAAAAAATGTTTAACAATGATTAAATAATAAGTAATCACTCTATTTTAAGATAGAAAAATACATTTCTTTCTTTTTAAATAATAAATTAATAATTGTGACAAATTTAAAATATGTTTTAATATTTAAATTATTTTTTAATATAAAATGCGTTTAAATTTTTTAAATTGATCTTTTAATTATGATATTGTTATTGAATCTTGATTTTTTAATTATGATATTGTTATTGAATCATGTTTTTTTAATTATGATATTGTTATTAAGATTCTAGTGTATATTTTTTGAGTCAAACTCATCGACCTCATGCTTCATAAGTAGTGGTTCACAAGAACCTATGAGAATAAATGACATACTTAACACTTATTGCTTCTAGAATTAAAATTTGTAGCTTTCCAATCAGACTCAATGACTAATGTTTAATTAATAATGATTCACAAGAACCCATCTCTTATGAAAATAATTAAAAAACAACACAATTTAATAGCAATATCACAATATAAAGTAACCTCAAGAAATCTCATACTGACTTATATTTATTTAATCCAAATGTTCAAATTTAATAATGTTCAATAATCTTTGGTTCAAATTTTACAAGAAAGATCCTCTCTACTCACGGAGGGGAAAGATGAATTAATTTGGAATGGATCCAAAACAAGGGATTATAAGGTTAAAGATGGTTACAAAATCATCACTGGCATCTCTTCCCAACTACAATCACAAACTTCTAATCAACTATGCTGGAACAAAAATTGTCTCCCCAAAGCAAGAATGTTTTCTTGGGCAGCAATTCAGGGTAGGATTCTAACTGCCAATTGGTTCAAGAAAATAGGATATTGTGGGCCCTCCAGATGTGTACTATGCTATAAAGAGGAAGAGGATTCAGATCACCTACTGGTATCTTGCCCCTTTGCAACTGAATGTTGGCAATGGTTATGTGCCAAGCTTGGGTGGTTTTCAGCTCTTCCAAATGACATTCTTTCTCTTTTTTCATCATGGCCTTTGATTTTCAAGGGAAGTCTCTGCAGCAACTTATGGATCATTTCCCCTTATATCCTTGTTTGGGAAATATGGAAAGAAAGGAATAGAAGGATTTTTCAAAATGTTTCCTTGGAAAATACATCCATTTGAAGTAGAATTGAAGTATACATTATGGAAGTTTTGAATTCTAGAATACAATTACAAAGTGAGCAACATAAATTGTACACAAGCTGGGATGATCTAATGATTAAAAATTGGTTTGGATTAAAACTTCCTGCAGTAATAGGGATTGGTGCCAAAGCTAATGCAAGATTAAGGGCAAATTGTACATGGCAGCCTCCTGCTCCTGGATGGAGCAAGCTAAATTTTGATGGTGCTTCCAAAGGTAATCCAGGACCTTCCAGTGCTGGATGCATTATTCACTCTGCTAAGGGACATTTGATTGCTCACTGGGCATGCCCACTAGAAAGGGGTACTAGTAACATGGAAGAATTCAAAGCTCTTCTATATGGTCTATCATTGGCTTTGGAATTAGGCATTAAAAACTTGGAAATTGAAGGTGACTCACTGATAACTATTAATGCAGTCAAAAATGGCTTGACACACAATTGGAAACTTCAATCAATTTCAGAGGTGATTCTAAATCTAACTAAGAAATTTGAATTTATAATGGTCAATCACATCTTTTAGGAGGGGAATGTGCTGCAGATGAATTGGCCAATAAAGCATCATTTGGGGAACGCAGTAAAGTTATTTGTTAACTCCTTTTAATGTCCAGGTCATTTGATCCAACTACTCCCACGGGAAAAGTTTTCATAGTTTTGATTTGACAATCACAACTGACCGTTCTGAAGCTGAATTTATGGAAAAAGATTTTCCTCACCTCTCTGTCGTGCAGATGGAACATTTTTCTTACAACACATCTCTCTGCCTGACAGGAAATGCATTTGCATACTTCCTTACGCAACATCCCCTCCTTTATGAAAATGAAATGATAGGTATTTCTCTCTGCAAGGACATTACTTGAAATTGTAGGATTATTTTATATTCTTCCACTTGCAACTTCTTGCAACGAGGCCTTTAATGCAAAAGGAAGCTAAGGGTACACTGTCAGGGTGGGACTGATTATTCTTCCACTTTCTCTCTTAAGTATGCCATCGCCTATGCTCTTGTAAACTATGGAAGTTTGTAGCATAACAACTCTGGCCTTTTTCTCGACTGCAGTTTTAGCCTCCTCATAATGGACTCCCCGATAAAATTTAGAGTGACTGTTGAGCAACAAGCCTTGGATGAGCCAATCTTGCACAATCACCTTGAAGAAATTTTCATGTACCAGCACCCTCTGGTCTTTCATGCGGTAAGAAAGGTACTGGGCTTTAATTTTCTAAATACCAATCATAGATATAGGGTTCTCTCAGATATTTGTGCTAGTTTCTTGGCAAGCCTCCTTGTTGCCGGAACCCATAAGAATCATGCTGAAGAAATATGTGATAGGCTTTTCTTCAATAAATTCATTATAGATTTACATAATGTACTCTAAAACATAGAAGCTAACCTTACCACCCCTTTTCCATGGGATCGGGCTACAACTTTAACTGCTGGAAAACCATTCCCAGGGTTTTCTGTTGGTCCTAGGAGGAACTTCTACGCTGGCCCTCCTCATCGCCTCCATATCCTATGGTGGTGGGATTGGGAGGACAAAAAAATGTGCATCTCAATGATGAAGAAAGGGATCAGCTTTATGTCGAAGTTCTTAGGAATCAAAGATGGGCTCTTTGTTCCCTTTGGGGACGAGATTGATGAAAATCTTCCATGGGTGTACAAATTCAAATATGATGAAAGACTGGACTGATTGGGCATCCTGGTGTCTTCAGATACAGAAATTGGGGGTGAGGGTTCGGGTGGCGATTTAGATTTAGACAAGGAGGAGGACTCAGAGAAGGTTTTGGGGGAGGCTACCGATGAGGAGGCTAATGAAGAAGATATGGAAGAGGCTGCAAAGGAAGACTCTGAATTGGTTGAGGTGTCCCTAGAGGATGACTCAATGGGAAATAGTGGAGACATAATCCCAGAGAAAAGCTCCAAATCTGACTCTGCTCCAAGCATGGAGAATGACACTACTTCCCCTTCTGATTGATATGTAGCATGGATTGGCTCTAAGGGTTAGATTTTTTATGTTTTTTGTCTTCCTATGTAAACTAGACCTCTGTTTTTAATTTAGCATTTTGGTTGAGTAGTATTTCTTTGGATATTGGTTCACAGTCCTCTCGGTTGGACTGGGTTTTGAACCAAAAACTCTCATGTGTTTGCTTTACTATTTTTACTATGTTTTTTGCTTTTTGTTTAATATAAAATCTCAGCTTCGGCCCTTTATTGATCCAATTTTTTTTTTTTTTTCTTAAATTATAAGTGGGAAACCTAATCTTCCATAATCTTTTATTTTACCTCCCATCCTACTGGAACATGGTAGCCGTTGGTATCCACATCTTCATGCACAATAAGTAGTGGCACTAGAGGCAAAAGAGAATTCCTGCGTACTATCTCATAAAATATTGCCTTCAAATATAGCAATTTTCCTAAATCCTCCTCTTCTACGACTTTCTTTCCACATACTTGTTTTAGCTCTCTGTAAAGTCATTCTTGTAGTACAAATTGCAGGATTTCACAACTTTTTGCAGTGAAACAAAATGACTTTATTGATGAAGATGGGAAAGATTTTGACAAAAAAGTACCTGAGCATGAGGGTGCTTGGCAAGGTTAAAGACATCCCAGACCATAGCAACATGACTTGTAATTGTACTTTCAATGATAGGCTCCCAAATTGCAGTCTCCATCTACCTCTCACTCAGAATCTCCCCTTCCTTTAGCAACATGTCTAAATATCCCTTAGATTCATTCACACATAAATAAATTAGTGAAACATTCATTAAATCTCATTATCATAGACATAATTAAACTATAATACATTCAAAATATTACGATATTGTTTCAGGAGTCAATTGTGTAAATTTTGAGTCAAACTTATTGATCTATTATTTATGAGCACTAATTCACAAGAACCCATCTTTTATGAGAATGAGTGCTAAGTGTTCCCTTCATTTTCACAAGAGATGTGTTCTTCTGAACCACTACTCATGAATCAAAGATCAATGAGTTTAACTCATAAACTACACAATTGAATTTCGATAATAATAGATTGTAATTTGATTTGCTGTGAAAAATATCTCCTACTTATCACAGTTAAAAGATATTAAACTGAACATAAATATATGCTTTTTGTGAGAGTTTTATTTTTCTTACAGAAAGCATATATTTATGCTCAGTTTAATATAAGCTAGTCCAAAATGGCACAGTTTCCAATATGAGGTCATGGTGGAATGTGAAGGTACCTTTCCTGAGGATATGAGTTCCCTTTGTTGGTGAAGGAAAGCCCTCACAAGTGCTAACCTCCTTTTGGTCACATGGTTTAACATTTTATGTAGTCTTTTTTTTGGAAGCCATCAATTTACAAAAGGAAGGAAGTCTCTCCAATTGATTTCTAGAGCAGCATTTGCAGGATCCCCAACTATGAGATTGTACATGTCATGCAATGATAAAACTTCACTACCCAACTCTTCAACTTGTAAGGGTTCCACAGTTCTTCCTATCACCTGTACTCCATGACAAACAAAACAAAGTTGAAGTTGACTTAACAAATGCTTGCAACTTCTTTTTATGAAAAATACAAACATCATTGATAGAAATTTCAATACTAAACCATAAATAATGTTAAATTAAAATATTGCAAATATAGTGCTTCCTCATCATAGATTATTGTGGCAGGCAAAGTTACTTGATTTAGAGCAAAGGGAAACAAGTGATCTAAAATGATCGTTCTCATGTTCATTGTATCATTGCAAGCTTTACTCAACTCAAGATACATGGAAGTTACCATTTCCTCTCGCATGGATGCATTATTTCTCTATTTACACAGGTAGATGTGACATATGTTTTTGATAGAAAAAGCAGCAAGAGGGTGATGGCCCATGGAATAGAGGACTAGAAGCACATTAATAGCATATTAATGGCACTAATCGAAGCTTACAACAGTTTAGCAGGTTAGACTAGATGTGACATATGTTACAAGGAGTGAAATGAGAAAAATCTTATAAAATGAGAAAAAGAAAATTTTTGAACTTATAAGAAGATGGGTATCAAAAGAAGTAGATGATTGGGTACAAAAAGAAGTAGATGATTGAAAAATGTGATGAAACAATTTTTTTTTTTTTTTTGACATTAGTTGAGGAGATGTTCGGAGGAGGTGAGAGACCACAAGCTTTTTCATCAACTGATGATCTCTTCCTTAGTCAGACAAGGCCACCATTGTCTGATCCAAAGAAAACACTTTCAAGGCTGTGGTCAGATTCTTCAATGTTATAGATGAATGATGGTCTGTCATGACCTGCAACCCACATAATTCACATTGTTGAGGATTTTCATTTATAAGAATAGAAAAATAAGGATTTTCATTCTTATTGATTTGATTTTATAGATTTTATGTTGTCAACATTTCCAATCAAGTTCTATGATCCATTATCAAAACATATTTGATTATGTAGATTTTATTTTTGTCATAGTAAAAACCAGTATCAAGCTCTATGATCTATCATTAAAACATAAGAACAAAAATAATAATACAAGAAGGAAAAAGTAAAAGCATAGTATCTTAGTAAAAATCAGCCCACATGTGAGAGCATAGAAATCATAGGTAAAAATCAATCCATGTATTTTATTATCTTTATGAATCTTCTATATAAACTGATATGCCATTAACACACCCTTCTTTTTTCTTTTTTCTTTTTTTTTTAAACTACAAACGAAATTGAGATTTGAACTTTGGCAGATTTATACTAACAACTTACTTGTCTTGCACCTTTGGCTGAATTCAATACAACAACAACAGATGTAAGCCCAGTACGAACAGAATAGATAGGGCCATACAATTTAGCCCATTGATAGAATGTTCTGTGAGGCACCTTATCCTTGAATAGATCAAGACCCCTCATAGCCATCCACACACTCACATTTTCAGGCTAGAGAACAAAATAAGAATGCAAGAAACATCACAGCTTTTTCATATTATCATATTTTCTAGTTGAGAACAGAGTTAATAATACAAGGAACATAAAAGCTAACCCGGTGGATATTTCTTCTTCTTTGATGATATTCTAGATTTAATGGCAATGAGTACTAAACCCACCACCATTACAACCTTAATGGTAGTCCAAGCTTCAAACAAATAACTGCTGGACATAATGTTCAACCACTACTTACTTATTTAATAGAAATACAGAATATGATCTCCCCAACACATATATATATAGGTAAAGCATGGCTAAATGAATAATAATTAAAACAATGTCTGATAACTAAATGATGATTATGTTGGCTAACTCGGGTCCTAATTGATTA
Source organism: Thuja plicata (assembly GCA_018584345.1). Lineage (NCBI taxonomy): Eukaryota > Viridiplantae > Streptophyta > Pinopsida > Cupressales > Cupressaceae > Thuja > Thuja plicata. The sequence continues at coordinate 149,951 of MU218586.1, read as the reverse complement.
TTATGATTTCTTTATGTCATGAGGGCCAATTATATGTGGCTATGCTTGTTTTGTGGCTATGCTTATGTGACAAACAGGTTTGAGAGTAAAATTTGTCTTTGTTATATGTTCCTGGGTTGATGAGGTGACCTATTTTGTGCTTAAAATTTTGTAGTTCCAACAATGTTTTGGACTTCTGATCATTTTTTTTTGGATCATTAAAGGGCCATGGCCGAGATTTTATATTAAGCAGGAAGTAATAAAATAGTAAAATAGTAAAGAAAAAGCACATAATGTTTCTGGTTCATAACCAAATCCTACCAAGAGGACTATGAACCCAATATCCAGAGCAATAATGCTCAACCGAGTTAACCAAATTCATAAAACATAAGTCTAGTTTACGAAAGAAAACCAAAAAAATGGTTTTGAGCTATCCCAAAAAAACTTATCATGGAGGCATTTCAATCCAAAGGGGAAGTGGTGTCATTCTCCATTCTTGGAGTAGAGTCTGATTTGGAGCTTTTGTCTGGTATAGTTTCCCTATTGTTTCTTATAGAATCATCCTCTAGAGAAGCCTCAGCCGACTCAGAGTCCTCCTCAGTAGCATCATCCATTTCTTATTCATCTTCTTCATCTTTGACATCCTCCCTTGTCTCCTTCTCCAAGTCCTCTTCCCTGTCTGAATCAGAATCACCATCCAATCCATCACCTCCAGTGTCGGTATCAGAAGAAACTGGGCTGCCCAGTCCGTCCAATTTTTCATTGTATTTAAATTGATACACCCATGGGAGGTTCTCATCAATCTCATCCCCGAAGGGAACATAAAGCCCATCTTCAATCCCTAGGAACGTTGAGAGAAAGTTAATTCATTTTTTCATCAATGTTAGGTGCAATTGTTGATCCTCCCATTCCCACCCCCAAAGAATATGGAGGTGACAAGGAGGACCCACATAGAAATTCCTCCTTGTTCCAACTGAAAACCCAGGGAACAGTTGTCCTGTAGTCAAAGTCATGGCTCGGTCTCAGGAAAAAGGAGTGGTAAGCTCAACATCAATATTTAAGATTACATTATGCAAATCCACTATAAATTTATTATAGAAGAGCCTATCACAAATTTCTTTTGCATTTTTTTTATGGGTCCCTGCAACTAGGAGGCTAGCAAGGAATCTTGCGCATATATCAGAGAGTACCCTATATCTATGGGTTGTATTCAGAAAATTGAAACCTAGTACCTTTCTCACCGCATGAAAGACAAGAGGGTGATGGTACATGCAGACTTCACTGAGATGGTTGAAAAATATTGGCATATTGAAGGCCAGCTGCTCAACTTCCACTCTAAATTTGATCGGAGAATCCATCATGTAAAAGCTGAAACTGCGGTCGAGAAAAGGCTGGAACTGATATGCTACCCACCTACCTTGATTTACAAAGGGCAGCGTCGATGGCATACTTAAAAGAAAATACAGAATGAATAATCACTCCCTTCTTGACATTGTACCCTTAGCTTCCTTCAGCATTGAAAGCCTCATTGCCAAATGATGCAAGTGGATGGATATTATATAACACCACTATTACAAGTTATGTCCTTGGGTAGAGTAAAACCTATCATTTTGCAAAAAGGAGAGAATGTTGCATGAGAAAGTACCCGAGTGTAGATCCTATCAATTGAAGAGATGTGTAGTTAGAGAGACGTTCCATCCATGCAACAGGAGGATACATAAAATCTTTCACCATAAATCCAACTCTCAAACGGCCAGTTGTAATTGTAAGGAATTGCCAAATCCATACAATGAACACAATTGCCTACGACTATTTTTAAAAGTTGGGTGAAAAGACCAGGAATTCAAAAAAGAGTTAACAAATAAATTTAATGCGTTCCCCCAATGCTACTTTATTTGCCAAGTCATCTGCCAAAACATTTCCTTCCCAGAAAATGTGATTGACCATTACAGATTCAAATTTAGTTAAGTTTAGAATCACCTCCAAAATTGATTGAAGTTTCTAGTTATAGATCGAGCCAGTTCTAACTGCATTTATAGTTATCAAGGAATCACCTTCAATTTCCAATTTTTTTATGCCTAGCTCAACTGCCAATGATAAACCATGGAGTAATGCTTTGAATTCTGCCATGTTGCTAGTACCCCTTTCCAGTGGACTTGCCAAATATCATATAACTCTCAGTAGTATGGATAATGCTTCCTACACCAAAAGCCCCAGATTACCTTTTGAGGCACCATCAAAGTTCAACTTGCACCATCCAAATGAAGGAGGCTGCCATTTACAATTTGCTCGTAAAATTGCATTAGCTTTGGAACCTATCCCTAATACTATGGGAAATTTTAATCCAAACTAATTATTTATCATTAGATCATCCCAGCTTGTGAACAATTTATGTTGAGCACTTTGTAATTGTATTTTCGCATTCATAACTTCCACAATAGATGCTTCAATTCTACTCCGAATGGATGAATTTTCAAGAGAAACATTTTGAAAAATCCTTTTGTTCCTTTATTTCTTAATTTCTCAGATGAGGATAGAAGGGGAAATGATCCATAAGTTTCTGCAAACGCTACCCTTGAAGATCAAAGGCCAGGAGGAAAAAAGAGATAGGATATCATTCGGAAGAGCAGAAGACCAACCTAGCTTAGCACATAACCATTGCCAACACTCCATTTCAAAGGGACAAGATAAAAGTAGGTGATATGTATCCTCTTCCTCTTTGTAGCATAACACACATCTAGAGGGGCCACAATATCCCATTTTCTTGAACCTATTGGCAGTTAGAATCCTGCCATGAAGTACTGCCCATGAAAACATTCCTCCTTTAGAGAGACAGTTTTTGTTCCAACATAGTTGATTATAAATTTGTGATTGTTTTTGAGATGGGATGCCAAAGAGGATTTTATATCCATCTTTTACCTTATAATCCCTTATTTTGGATCCATTCCAGAATAATTTATCTTTCCCCACTTTGAATAGAAAGGATCTTTCTTGTAAGATTTGAATCAAGGCACTGCATTAAGAGGGGTCAATGGTTGGAATATCAAATTTCTTCCACTTCCAAGAGCCATCCAAAAGATTTTGTGGATCCTTGGAAATATAATCTTTGACAAGGGGACCCCATTCCCTAGTACAAATATTACTGATATTGTTCTATCCCATCAGTAGATTAATACAAGGGAACCCACCCCACGAGTCATCCCAAAACTTTGCAGTGGACCTATCTTTAATGTTCCATGAGATATTATTTTCTAGATTTGTAGATGAAATTCCAAATTCTAGAACCTCTTGGGAGGTTGGAAGATCTTACCACATTTTCATCATTTAAAGAATGGAAGTATTTCCCTCTCAAAATTTTGACCCATTTGAGGTTTGGTTCTTTTAAAATTTTCCAATAAAGCTTTTCTCCTAATGCCTGATTTTGTCTCAGCTGATCCTTGATCCCACTGCCTCCTTCCTCCAAATTGCAAATCCTATACCAAGAAATAAGATTAAAATTCCTTTTAGTGTCTGTACCTTTCCAAAATAACTTTCTCAAATTTTTAACTATGTTCCAGGGTGATACCACAATAGTGGGTTACACTTTTTTGCCTAAACAGACATTGAAGTCTACATTTTGAGAAAAAACTTTCACATTCGAATGCATATTGTCGTTAAACTGTTTGAAATTGAAAGATGAAGTAAACTAGAGTCTTTTAGGATTTTTTTTCTATATTCTAAATATATTATTTTTTATTTTTATTTGAATTAATTTTAATGGTGTTTTTTTCTCCCACTAAAACTGCTATGTTGCTGAAAACATCATTTTCAAAAAGGTACAATGACTTCGTACAACATAATTTTTTTTCTAGAATAGATATCAATGTGCTTCTTTCAAATTTGGTTTTGTACCTTCCATACAGAGGGCATGCAATTGGTTTGATGACATTATCATGATTATTTCATATTTCATGAATGTTTGAAGTAGAGTAAACCGTAATTGTGACATGCGTTGACTGCGTAGCTGATAACTTGTTGTGTATTTATCAAAATTCAATTTTTTTTTTGATAGAAAGAAGACTCAAAGCCAGAGGGCACTATTATTTTTCCAAATTTTTTTCTCTTTTCTACTATTTTTCATTGAACATCAAACCTGGAAGTTTATATTGGATAAAAAACCTACATCCGATGCACGTCAAAATACATAGACCTAATTAATTCAAAATTTGTCAAATCTATATTCATTAGAAAGCTCATTCAGAGTACTTGTTTGATTCAAAAGGAGGTGTCCCTATTCTTCCATTTGAGCCCCATGCTTGAGTTCTGAAGCCATGAAAACTACAAATTTTTGTTAGCCTTTGTAGATAGCCTCAATTTTGGGGGTTTTGATAGAATGTACTTTCGATCGAAACTAATTAGTTTCAATCAAAAGTACTTTCTATCGAAAGTGATTTCTTAGTTTTACATGCGTATGGGTCAAAATCCCACTAAAATCTTTACTAGCTTAGTTTCGATCAAAACTAAGCAAAAAAAGTAGTTTCGATCAAAACTATGAATGTTTCGATCAAAACAATCAGGTACTTTCTATCAAAAGTACCTGACTAAATCCTCCCACCTCACGGATTCATGAAGAATTTATTCCTCTGAAAAAGTGTAACCCACTATTGTGGGATCACCCTCCAATAGCATCCAACTGGAAGGGAAAGGCATGACAAAAGGTAAATAGGGATTGTAGCAAGGGTTTCTTTAATTAGTACCATCCTTCCTAACCAGGATAGCCACTTGGATTTCCAAGCATCCATTTTCCTGTCCATTCTCTCTTCGATTTCTTTCCATGCTGAATCTGACCTTAAAGCTTTTTCAATTGGAATTCCAAGGTATTGGCAAGGAAAGGAGCCAATTTTAAACTTTAATGCCTTTTGAATACTTTGCTGAACTTTTTTCTTTGTATTTAGAAAGTATTTTGTTGACTTGTCTTTGTTAGCCTCTTTTCCTGAAGCTAATGTGTATTTATCCAAGATATCTTTTATATGTGATGCCTCTATTATATTTGCTTTACCAAACAGAAGTATATCATCTGCAAATTGTTGGTGTGTAATAGCCTTTACCAAAGAAGTAGTTTCCACCCCTTGGATAAGGCCTCATTCTTGAAGCTTGATGAATCTTCTTCCTAGTTCTTCTACCATGATGATAAAAAGAAAGGGAAAAAGGGGGTTATCTTTAAACCACATATTTTCAAATTTAAAGGGACAATGCAACGGTCTATTTTCTCCAAGTATTTCCAACTGTATGGGAAAGTGGTCTGATCCAGAGGTGGGGGAGATGGACACTTTCAAATCAAAGGGAAAAAGGGAGAGGTCCCCTTTAAAGAAGAACCTATCAATTTTTTCTGCAATATTGCAAAGTCCCAATCTTTTATTATTCCATGTGTACTTACCATTTTCTAGTTCAATTTCCATCAGAGTTTATGTTTGAAGCCAATCTTTGAAATCTGTTTGAGATTGAGATTCTCTTTGGGATCCCCCCATCTTTTCTGAAAGGTGTATTATTTCATTGAAATCTCCCCCAAGGATGATGTTCTCCTTGTCTAAGACACATTTATGATATGAAACTGAAGATTTGACTATAAGCAGATGACTTCTCTGCTCATCCAATTTGTTGTTATCTTTAAAGTAGTAACTTTAACAAGTCTTGGATTCCATAACATGGCAATGCCTCTAGAGGAGCCTAGTGCATCAAATCCTTGAACTTGCCAATCCCCAATAGCTTTGGAGAAATTGGATAGAACTTCCATGTTTGTCTTAGTTTCCTGAATAAGTACTAACACTGGTTTTTCCATTAGAATGCAGCGTTTGATTAATCGCTTCTTGTTAGGGGCATTAAGGCCCCTAACATTCCAAGAGAGGACCATCATTGTGACTTGGGAAGGAACTTCCCCTTCCCTACTTTCAGATATTTTGTAATTTGGACTTGGTCTATATCTTCTCCATCTTCAGATCTTAAGGTAGACCGAGATTTCCTTCCTTTACAATTTTTCTTGACCATGCCACAGTCGGCCCTTTCTTAGATCAGGGAAGACTTTTGAAAGCCTAATCTGGGAAGTGCCAGGGAAAGAGAGTTATCCTTAGAAGTGTATCCATCCCTTTCAACTCTGTCCAAAGTTGTCTCCTGAGACCTTTCTGGTTTTTTGCAAGTAGAGTAGCCCATTCCTTCAATGGAGCCCCAACTATCTTCCCCTTCCACATAGTCATCGTCTAAAATCCTCTCGTTAAATGAAGTTGAAATAATGTCATTTCCATGGTGACTTTGGTTTGATCCCCCAAAAAGATCATAGATGGCCTTTAATCAAGGGGAGATAGGAGAATTAAGATCTTGATGTTCAGTAGCCAGTTCCACCAAATCCTCCACATCTTTTTTGATGCCCATTAATTTTAAAGGGATAATCCCACCTTTAATTTTACTCCTTGATTTAGAATTTTTAATGTTTCCTCCCTCCCCGAGACTTATCTTCTTCAATTCCTTTTCTCTGATTCTTGAAGATTTCCTAGTTCCCAAAATATTATTCAAAGAGTCAATATCATTGTTATATTTCATCCTTTTTAATGGAGTGTCCATTCCTTCCTTTGCCAGAACTCATAAATCGCTTATTTTGGTTCATAGGATTTCATCATCTTGCTTATCAGTTACATCTGACTGAGGTCCAGTGGTGGGAGTATTTACCTTTGTTGTATTGACATCCTTTATCAAAATAGCCTGTGATGAAGAATTGTCTTCACTCATGACTTCATCCGCTAGGTCAGATATTATTTCAGCTTGGACTTCTCTGAACCATTGTGTTAGTAATTATTCTTCTATTCTGGGATTAAATCTGGAAATTCAGGAGGCTTTTGCATATTTATGTTTGAAAATCAATACCGTGGGAGTCTATGCTGTGGAAATATTTCATTCCATCCTTGGATGAATTCGTAGATTCCTGCTTATGTTGCTGGTTCCCAATTGGAGCGAACATTTAGTAAGTTGAGGTATCCAAAGTTCCAAAAAGTTATGTCCATGTGGGATTAGGGCCCCCAATAAGAGGATAACAGGTTTTGCTCTTTTTTGGATACATCCCATGATTCTCCAATATAAAAACCAAAGGAAGACAAGCATGCTTTCTCTATAATTGCCTATATTAACATCTCTACTTGGAGTAAATGGTTTTTTAGAGAATCCTACCTCTGGGAAAAGATCAGATGCAGTGTTTCTAAAGTTGTTGATATCTGTAATGTTATGTTCCCAGCTCTAGATTGAAGAAGAAGTGTGTCAATCTAAATCAATTGATGTTGCATTGATAGGGTTGAATCCCTGAAGGCCTTCCTTTGTACTCTGGAAAGTGTCTATTTCTAAAATGGAAATATCTTGTGAATCATATGTTATAGACTGCTCCCATGTACCAGACTTTGATTTAATCAAGAGAGATTTTGGTAGTTCTTTAGAGAGATCCATAAGTAGGCATATCCCTATTGTGGCCATACCTTGGCTATATTGATGTTTTAAGTAAATCCCTAGTTTTTTTGCAATAATTTGGAGAGTTTCTTCATCTCTCTATTCCATGGAAGATTTTTTAAACTTATCCACATGTGTATAAACTTGATCTCATTTGTTGAGCTCTCAAAGTTCGGCATCCACCGTTGCATGTGCAATCTAGAGTTATTGTAGAAACAAGCCTTACTCTTGAATATATTATCTATAGTATTATTTTCATTGTAGATGACAAGAAAATACCCATTCTCCTTATCAAGAGATTCAATGCTAAGAATTTTAGTCCATTTGGAATTTACCCATGAGGAAAACTGGGAATGAGATAACTCTGTGTTCCAAACTTTGCAAATAAGTGCTTTTTGTTCCAGGAGATGACCTCTTTGAGCCAGATAATCCAAAGAGAAAGTGATAGAAACTGCCCTAGTGTTCATGTGTGTGAGCCCCACCTTTATAAATGTTTTATTTGTCTTCTTCTGGGGTTCTTGCTGGCTGGTATGTAAGTTCTGATTCAAACTTGTTTCTTTTCTTTGTCGCAATTTGGATAGCTGTGACCTTCATTTAGTATGCTGTATAGGTCTCCATTTGTAAATAGGATTGCCTTTTTTGTGTAGAAATTTATTCTTCCTAGGAGATAAATTCCTCTCCTTGATGCTCCTTAAAAATTGAGATCTACGTTTGTGTATAGCCCAGTGGATAGAGGACCAAGCCTTGATTGGCGAAAAGGGATTGATTGGTCATCTTGCCTTAGCCGTGGGAAAGATAGGGATGAAATTTGGGTTAAACGTTAGAGATAAAATCTCCTTGTGTTTGGATGATAGACTCCTAAAGCCTCTTTTTTCTTCCCTTGGAGAAATCCGGTCCCTATTTTCCAGAAACTGTGTTCCTCTTTTTTGAAAATTTGACTGTTTGGAAATGTCTGGATTCATATTGCGGTCGTTGGATTTATCAATCCTTCCATACCATCCCTTTCCTCTATATGCTAAAGCTTTGTCAACCCACCTTCTGTTCTGGAATACCCATTGAGGAAGGTTATGTGTTTTTCCCCCTGGTGCTGGAGCTGTCCTCTCTGAGTGACTGGAAATCTTGTATTCTCGCTTGGCATGGCTACTGCGTACTTAATCTATGTCAATTTACCTATTAAATCTAGCTTATTATAGAAATTAAATATTTGATAAGCTGCCTATGTTCAGGACCATTTGATTGAATAATATGGACATTCATTCTTGAAACTTTACAGCAGTTTGAATCTAATTCACAACAGATTTGGAGGTACAAAATTGATTTTTTATGGCTGTGTGCCTATTATTAGTTGTCTAATCTGCAATATCCCCAATTCATTGATTTGAAGGATTAAAGGGAAGAGATCACTTAACAACATGTATAATATCAAGGCTGAACGTCCATGCCGATGCTTACAAAGTTACAAGCTCCCAAAAAGATGAGAACTGCTTGCACTAAGAGCTGATCATTTTTGTGGTTATGTATGTTTATGTCTTTTTTGATTTTTTTAGGGAATCTTTTTTTGATATTTTTAGGGAATTTTCACTTCAAATAATAAAGTTGATAATGACTTTTTGAGTCTTGTTATGTATATATTTAAATTGATATATCTAACTTGAAAATTTGATATATCTAAAGTGACTTTCCCTGCAAATGAATTTAAGATTACAAAAGATGAGGGCCTATAAGTTGCTAATAGATTTGTAATTATTTTTCCTAAACTATCGGGAGGAATATTTTGTGGTCATATATTAAAATTTACACCTCAAATAATAAAGTTGATGATAAATTTTGCATCTTGCTATATGTATATACCTAAATTGACGATGTCATATATTTTAAAATTAGAAAATGTGATATATTTCAAGTTGTTCTCTAACTTGAAAATGTAATATATCTTAGAAACTGACTTTTTGTGCAAATTATTTTAAGATTATAAAACATGAGGTCCTATTATTTGTCAATAGGTTTGTAATGATTTTTCCTAAACTATCGTGAGGAATATTTTGTGATCATATATTAAAAATTTACACCTCAAATAATAAAGTTGATAATAAATTTTCTGTCTTGTTATATGCATATACCTAAATGGAGAGTGTCATATATTTGAAGTGTGAAAAAAATGAACTTTTTATGATTATTTAAGATCATAAAAGTCTATGCGTGAGTGTCAATTTTATATCAATAGTTTTGTAATATTTTCCTAATATGTTTGGGGAAAATATTTTGTAGCTATGCTTAAAATATTTCCACCTCAAATAATAAATTTGATAATGAACAAGATAATGAAATTACTTTAAAAAAGAAGTGACTGGTAAACTTTTTAACGTGATTAGTGACCATGGTACGACACACACTTCAACTCCATGTGAAACGCTCTTCACTTCGGATCTATGAACTAGTGAGGCCACAAATAAGGTACCTCATCCTCATTTAACAAAGTTGAGACTCAAAACTGCGAGCACATTGGATCAGTGAAGGCACAAGATCGTAATAAAATTTGTAAGAGGGGGTTGGCTATTCCTAAAAGATGTTTCTTATGTAAAGAGGTTGCAGACGATTCTTTTTATATCCTCTTTGAGTGCTTATTTTCTAGAGATATTGGGACTAAAATTTGAATTGATGGTCTATCTCTTGGGTTTTCCCCTCTTCATTTTGGGAGTGTTGGGCCTAGTGGATTGCTCCTTCCTCTAACCCCTCACTTGGTCTTCTCTGGTCCCTTATCATGCCTCATGTTTCTTGGGGTGTTTATAAGGAGAGCAATAATCACATCTTTAGGGATGTTGATTGTCTTGCAGATTTTATGGCTTTAAAGATCCATACGACCATTAAGGAGAATTTTTTAGTAGCTTGCAATAATATCAAAGCTTCTGGTCCTCCTTTGTGTCCTTCTTAGTATGACCTTAGTGTTTCTCATTGCTAGAAAATTCATTGGGATGTTCCACCCCTATTGCTAATTCTAAGCATGACAAAGAAGGAGCGGTCCAGAAAACACTTGTAGTGGGTTGGATTAAAATTAATACTGATGGGAAAACTAAGAGGAATCCCTAACCTTCTGGTTGTGTGGGAGTGGCTTGAATTCATAATAGAAGATTTGTCTCAGTAGTTTCCCTCCCTTTGTGATCCTAGATAAACCACTATGCCGAGGCTTATATAACCTAAATGGGCTTTATAAAGATGCTAGTTTCTAATGGTTTCACTAAGGTTTGGCTTGAATGTGATTCATTAAAAATATTAATTTCCTTAAAGGGATATAGACCTTGAATTGGACTATAAAGAGCTTGATTCTAAATAGTATTATTATGCTCAATTCCTTTGAAAATTTAAAAATGACCTTGAATTGGACTATAACGAGCTTGATTATAAATAGTATTATTATGCTTAATTCCTTTGAAAATTTTAAAATTGGCCATGTGTTTTTAGAGGGAAACATGGTTTTTGGGGTGATGCAACCCAACGCTTTATGGTGGGAGAACAATAATATTATCCGTGAGGATATCAAAATACTTATTCATGAAATAATTATAAATATTGTTAACTCAAAGGAGGTATGGGGAAAGATGTCTACACATTGTCTTCTTTTGGTGGATGGTCAAATAGATCTTTACCGCTCTACAAAGGGTTTCTTTATTTCTATTTTTACTTCTTTGGTTGATAGGGATGTTGTTCTTTAGGCTGGTAGCTAGGTGTGTAGTTGACACCCTCTCTTACTTCACCCTTGGTCACCTTCCTTTAACCCTCTTAAGGAATTAGTTGACATTTCCCCTATTTGGGTGAGACTTCCTTATCTCCCCTTATATTTTTGGTGCGAATCTACCTATGAGGCAATTGGGAATGCTTTGGGGTGTTTCCTACGGATGGATATAACTACTACTAATTTTTCCCATGCCTTATTTGTTAGACAATGATATGTCTAAAGCTTTCCCAAGAGTTATAATTTTCAAGTAAACTTTCCAAAATAAAAAATTCAAGGTAATTGAAGCACCCACCTTCGCATAGATTTCAATCAAAGATGAAAACTAGGGATCCTTTTTATTAAATACTTATTTAGTTTAAATACTAACATCCAATAAAAATGACACAATCTAACATTTTGTATTTAATTTAACAACTTTTATTTTAATATTATTCACTATTGAATTATTCAAGTTAGTTATTAAATAATATTTTTCCTTGTATAGAAATTAGTCATTGATTTCCAAAATAGATACAAATGATGGTTTGCGTAAATTAGGTAGAAAAGTCCAAATAGAAGCAAAATTTTGAATACATATAAGATATAAGCTTCATAATAGATGATACAATATGACTATCCAAACACTAGAACCTGGAGACATGGATTATGCATTTCTTGGTGTAAGATTTGAAAAGAGAGGACGTAGCTTGTGAGTTCCTGTGTTTAATATTGTTTCATAGTCTTCCTCATGTCCCTTTGGCATTTTCAGTTCAAAGTTTTGAACAATCCTCTCAATAATCAAGGAGGCTATTGTCACTGCTTGTGTCCATCCTACACACAATCTATTCCCCGCTCCAAATACCATGGTCCTATAAATATCCTCCTCTACTAGAAACTCTAGTTGTCTCTCTGGTTTCCACTCCTCTGTATTTTCCCATTCTCCCTCATAATTATTTGCTCCCCATATATTAATTAATATCTAAATAAACAACAACGAGCAAGCAATTAGTAACCTTTCATGAAAATGAATGATATACTTAACATTGATGAACCATTAATCATAAAACATGAATCAATAATTTTGATTTTAAAACTAAACTGTTTGATATTAATATCACAATAACATCACAATTTAAATTAATGTAAAAATTTAATCTAAATGTTCAAAATTAATTTAATGTGTTATTTTATCACTGAATTTGCCACGCCCTAAATGGCACACTAGGATGTTGACTCTTAGACTAAATTTTTTCAAACTTATTTGACAAACTTTCCTAAATCACACAAACTTAAGCTAATGATCCAAAAACTTCTTTTATTTTACCTCCCATCCTGCTGGAACATTGTAGCCATCGATCTCCACATCCTCAAAGGAGAATGCCTGCGTACTGTCTCATAAAATATTGCCTTCAGATATGGCAGTTTCCTCAAATTCTCTTCTTCTACTGCTTTCTCTCCAAATACTCTTTCTATGTCTTTGTACATATTGGAGGATTTCAGAACTTTTGCATTGAAACAGAATGACAATGTTGATGAAATTGGGAACGTTTCTACACTGAAATATAATGTTTTTATTGATAAAAAGTGAAATTTAACGTGAGTGTGAGGATGCTTGGCAAGGTTGAAGAATGCCCAGACTATGCCAACATGACTGGTAGTTGTACTTTCAATAACTGGCTCCCAAATTGTAGTTTCTAGCTGCCTCTCATTCAGAATCTCCCCTTCCTTGAGAAGCATGTCTAAGTATCCTCTAGATTCCTTCATTCATTAATAGTTCAGTGAAACATTCGTTAAATCTCATCATCACAGACAAAATTAGATGACAATATATTCAAAAGATTATGATATTCTTATCCGGATTTAATTGTGTAATTTTTTAGTAAACTCATTGATACATGATTCATGAGTAGTAGTTCACACAAACCCATCTTTTATGAGAATGAATAGAATACTCAGCACTCATCCCATCGCATTTCCTCTGTGAGCATCACTTAGATGTAATGAGTGCTACTTGTTCCGTTCGTTCTCATAAGAGATGAGTTATTCTGAACCACTACTCATGAATCATAACTCAATGAATTTGACTTGAAAACTACACAATTGAATCCTAATAAGAATATCGTAATTTGATTTACTGTAAAAAAAAAAAACATCTTACATTTACAATTCATACACACTATTACCTAGCTGACTCCAAAATAGTGTTCTTTCAAATATGAGGTCATCGTGGAATTTGAAGGTACCTTTCCCGAAGATAGGAGTTCCCTTTGCTGGCGAATGAGAGCCCTCACAAGTGCTGACCTCCTTTTGGTCACATGGTTTAACATTTTATGTAGTCTTTTATTGGGAAGCCATCGATTTACAAAAGGAATGAAGTCTCTCCAGTTGATCTCCAAAGCAGCATTTCCAGGATCCCCAATTATGAGATTATACATGTCATGCAATGATAAAACTTCACTACCCAGCTCTTCAACTTTTAAGGGTTCCACAGTTCTTCCTATCACCTGTAATCCATGACAAAAAAAACAAAGTTACAGTTCACTTAACAAACACTTGCCACTTCTTTTGATGGATAAGCCTTTCCAAATTTCAATACTAAATCATAAATAATGTTAACTCAAAATATTGCAAATATAGTTCTTCCTCATCATAGATTACTGTGGTTGGCGAAGTTACTTGATTTAGAGCAAAGGGAAACAAGTGATCTAAAATGATCTTGCTCATGTTCACTGTATCATTGGAAACCTCCTTCAACTCAAGATACATGGAAGATATTAGCTTCTGCACCATTTCCTCTCGCATGAGTGCATTCTTTCTCTGTTTACAAAAGTAGATGTAACATATGTTATAAGGAGAGAAATGAGAAAAATAAAACATCTTATAAAAAGAGAAAAAGAAAAGTTTGGGACTTATAAGCAGATCGGTATAAAAAGAAGTAGATGATTGAAAGATGTGATAAAACAAAAAAATTTGAAGACATTACTTGAGGACGTGTGAGACCATGAGCTTCTTCATCAGGCGATGATCTCTTCCATAGTCAGACAATGCCACCATTGTCTGATCCATAGCATTGAAAGACAACACTTTCCAGGCTATGGTCAGATTCTTCGCTGTTATAGATGAATGATGGTCTGTCATGGCCTGCAACCCACATTTACATTATCAAGAACTTTGATTTATGAGGGAAAAAAAGAGGGTTTATAGAAACATTAAAATCATGAAATTTCTGTTGTCTATAATGATTAATAACAACTACTTACTTGTCTTGYAGCTTTGGCTGAATTCAATACAAKAACARCARATTTAAGTCMAGTACGGACAGAATAGACAGKACCATACAATTTAGCCCACTGGTAKAATGTTCTGTGAGGCACCTTATCCTTGAATAGAACAAGATCTCTCACAACCATCCATGCACCCACAACTRCATGCATTCACATTTTTTTCCAGATTATTACATTTTAAAGTTAGAGAACAAAGACAAGAATACAAGGAAAAAGACAAGAATAGAAGAAATATAAAAGCTAACCTGGTGGGTATTTCTTCTTTGATGACGATCTAGATTTAATGGCGACGAGTACTAAACCCACCACCATTACAACCTGAATGGTAGTCCAAGCTTCAAACAAATAATAGTTGGCCATATTGCTCAACCACTACTTACTTGCTTAACAGAGATAGAGAATATGAGCTTCCCAACACATATATATAGGTAAAGCATGGCTAAATAAATAATAATTAAAACATTGTCTGATAATTAATTGATGATTATGCTAGTTAATTCGGGTCCTCTTTACAAAAACCAATCATGTGACAATTGCTTTCTTTATTTTGGGTATACTTGTTTTGTGGCTATGCTTATTTGACAAACAGGTTTGACAATGAAATTTGTCTCCTGGTTACATGTTCCATGTTCCTAGATTGATTGATGATGTGACCTATTTTGTGCTTATAATTTCTGTAATTCAGATAATGTTTTTGCACTTTTTTAATTTGTGTCGTTATATCTGTTTATAAGTCTTTTCCATTGTTTTGGAGGAATCTTTTGTGAGCATGTTTAAAATATTTTCATTTTCAATGATAAAGTTTTGGAGGAATCTTTTGTGAGCATGTTTAAATATTTTCATTTTCAATGATAAAGTTCATAATGACTTTTGTGTCTGCTATGTATATTTCCAAATTGATGGGGGATATATTATTTGTACAAATGATTTTAAGATCAAAAAAACATGAGGGCTAATTATAGGTTGGTAAGTTTTTTTTTAAATTTTTTTTTAGGAGGAATTGTGACCATATTTAAAAACTTTACAACTAAGTTAATAAATTAATAAAGTTAATAAATTTTGTGCATTGTTATGTATGTCTAAATTGACGGGGTGATATATTTAATATGTGCAAATAACCAAAAAAGTTTCTACATGGGTCAATTATATGTCAATACTTTTGTAATATTTTTTGTGATATGCTTGGAAAAAATCTTTTGTGACTATGTTCAAAAGATTTCTACCTCAAATAATAATTTGATGATGAACTTTGTGTCTTTTTATATTTGTTCATAAGTTGATTAGGGTGATATAATTTGTGAGTGAAAATACTAAATTAATATAATTTATGAGTGATAATACTAATTTTTTATAATATTTTATTTCAGTGATTCTATAATATAATTTTATGTGCTGTACATAATAATAGATATAGGATTGTTAAGTTGTAAAATCAATTTTGAAATGTACAAAGATTATATAAAAAAAATATTTTGATTTTTTAAACTTATTAAATAAATTCATTTTTT
This sequence comes from Thuja plicata, assembly GCA_018584345.1. Lineage (NCBI taxonomy): Eukaryota > Viridiplantae > Streptophyta > Pinopsida > Cupressales > Cupressaceae > Thuja > Thuja plicata. The sequence continues at coordinate 134,004 of MU218586.1, read as the reverse complement.
TCTTTATGAAGCATCATTTCATGACTGTAGACATCTAAATTGAATGATAAACAACGTATATAATTTTAAAAAATTCTTAAACTATAATGTAACTATAGAAGTAAATAAAAATAAAAATTGTTGGCAGTTATTTTGCCATTGTTTATTTTGGTTTCTATCTAGGTTTGGCTTTTTCCTCCATTTACATTATTGCTTACATTTTTTTTTTGAAATGTCACCTTGAATACTAGTTTCCAATTATTTCATTTATTCCTTGACAGATCCAATGAATAGCGTATTTTATTTGGTTTATAACTTGATAGATTCAAAATGTGATATGCAATTGTGTGGATCACAAAATAGTGAGATACCCATTTTGGATTGACAATTCAAGTTTTTGATTAAGTAAAATAGGTTTTACATGGTTCTTGAAACCTGAAACACAGTATTTTAGAGATAAAACATTAAAAATAGCAAAATAAAGTTCGGTTCCTAAGAGAAGAGTAGGCCAAAAAGAGTAGAACAAAAGAATAGCTAAAGCTTCTAAAAAAGTAGATAAAACCTGAAATAGCAAAAACACCCAGGGAACCCTAAGAATGGTCCACCATTAGAGTGGCCGCCTTGGCCTCAAGTAGCTTCATGTTGGCAGCCAACTCCTTGATTTTCTAGATGGTGCTCTCCCCTTCCTTTTCCTTTGATTTCTTGGTTCTATCCCTAGTTCTTTTTCCAGGTCCTTGATCAGTGTTCTGTTCAGTCTCCACCTCTATGTTGGTCGCGTCCTCCTCCAGCTTCTCAATGATGGTGTTGGTGTGTTCTCTAGTCTATTTTAGGATGTTATAGCTTTGTTCAGGTATATTTTTGAGAGTGGTTTCCACCTTGGTCATGTTGTCCTCCATATTCTTGACTCAGATTCTCAGGTTCCTCTGTTCCTCATCCTCACCATGCCTTTTCTCCTTATTGGTACCTCTAACCCTTTTTTTGAGGTCCTCAACTTCGTAGTAGAGCCATTTGATTATTCTGTAACTATCTAACATGTTGTTTCTAGTGTTGTTGAGCAGATTCATGTCAAATTCCCTGGTATTGTCGCTTAGCACCACCATTGAGGTGTCAATAAATTCTTCCACCTTAATCTTCCCACCTTCACCTTCTTTGATTTTTGGGTTTATAATTTCTCTAGTGATGCCTATTTTAGCCATCTTAATGTTAAAGGCTCTCTAACCAACAATCCTTCCCTTATCGGCCATATAACAACAAAAATATTTTTCTAGGTCCTTGCCCAAATTTTGGGGTGTGGAGTCTAAAACAGGGGAAGCTCTGCATTTCTTGTCCTCCATGGAGTTCCTATCAGCACTAGCCTCCTTATCTTTCTCCTTTTTACTTTGGATTTTTGTAGGCATGGTATGCTTCCTCATTCTACCTTTCCCAGTTGTTATTTCCTCCTCGCCTTCTAATTCCATGCCTTCCTCATTCTCATCATATTCCTCATCCGAGGAAATAATCATGGCTTTCAATTTTTTGGGGGTAACCATGATCTCTTTTTTAGCATTCTTCTGGATACCTTTCCTCTTCTTCGATGATGAGCCCTGGTAGTTCTTCTTTATTACATACTCCTCATTCTCATCAGAATGCATGCCCTCACTATCCTCTATATCCGAGGGAATATAATCAGACCCTGAGGCCTCCCTCTCCTCTTTCTAACTAATTTCCTTGCCTAGGATTTGGGCCTTAAAGTATTCATAGATCAACAACAGAAGCCCTTCATGCATGGCGGGGTTAAAAATAGCCTTCTGTCTATATATTTTAATATTCTCATTTATAGAGGTATATAAATAAAAGGGAATAAACACATGAATACCATGGCAGAAATGATTCAAAAGTACAAAATGGTAGGTGAAGATTCTATCAAACCTAGTATCAAGGGTGATGTAGTAGATAATGGCATGGAGAACAAACCTCCATAGAATTTTCATCCCATCTGGCAGGTAGTGGGTGCCGACTTTGGTGAGCTCGTTCTTTTCCTCCTCATTGCTAACATATTCACTGATTGTAGTGTCTGATATCTTTCGATCTTTGTAGAATGTTTTGCCAATAATGGGGATCCCCACAACCACAAAGATGACCTCCTCAGTCACCGTAAAATTTCTACCCTCAATCTTGATACTACCTTCATTTCATTTTTTGATAAACAATCTAGTCACAGACTGCTTCCCGCTATGGAGCATTTCAATAAAGGTAGAAATCCCAACGATTTGCAGATATTTCCAGACTTTGGCCCACCTCTGCCATTTTTTACTATCCTTTGCAAGCTCCCTTCCATGTCTTTCTCCACCCATCATGTGAGGAAAATCTCTGCAAAAACCAACTTTCACCAAATGAATCCAGAAAGATCTTCTGTGATGCCTTGAGTTGAAAGAAATGTCTATTTTTTTAGTACCTAGTAAGTGTGCAAGCTTTGATTGGAGTTATTTCCCTTCCAGCCTATCTCATACTTACTATTTACGGCGATGCCATTACCTTTCCGAGCTATCACTATCATGATTAGTTTCTATGTATCCCTCCTTGCCATGGATTCGGTCATAATCCATAATATCTAAAGCTTCACATGGAAGATCTCCCCCACAAAGCCACCATGTATGCCTTTCACTTCACACCACACAGTTGGAAAACTAGTCAGCAACATGATTCCCTTCTTTGTACACGTGGCTAATATGAACCCTTTCAAAGTTATTCAATAGGCTCTGTGTCTCCTCAATCATGTTGGAAATTTTGCACGAAGGAGGGTGATGGTTTTTAAGGAAGTTAATATTGTTTTGGGAATCACCTTCTAACCATAGTTGTCTCATTCCCAAGTCATGTGCTAACTTTGTCACTTGGAGGGCTGCACTAGCTTCCACAAAATGGTTGGTTTGAATGCCTAATGGGAAGCTGACAACAGTAATGCCCTATCTGTAGAAATTTTGAATAATGCCTTCACTTCCCGCCTTACCCAGATTTCCCTTGGCTGTGCCATCGAAATTGGCTTTGGACTAGCCTTCTAGAGGAAAGCAACAGGTGCAGCTCTGTCTAATATCTATGGTCTTCTTGGGATCTGAAGAGTCGGCTTTACCAGCACTTGCAAAAGGATTACTATTGCCACATAAAATAAAGTTCTCCAACAGAGCATGATGAATTTTTTCAAATATGATTTCGGGGCTAGCACTGTGTTCTCTAAAGATGTGATTTTTTTCTCTTTCCATATGCCCCAGCCAAAGTGAGGGAGCACCCATGTCCAGATTTTGTGAAAGGAAGTATTTTTGAAAGGCTAGGTCCAGTGAGAGAACATATCTTGCACAGAGGTAGGGAAACACCAGTGGAGGCCAAAGAGCGACATGAAAAAATGCCAAATAGAACTAACATAGGGGCAGTGGATGAAAAGATGATCCACAGAATCCGTGTGGCAAAGACAAAGAACACACCTATTGGGGATAGGGATGCCATTTTTGACAAGGTTATCAATAGTAAGAATACAGTTTTGGAGACAAAGCCAGAAAAAAACATTGATTTTCAGGATTAGGCTAGGTAACCAGGATTTTGCCCAAAATGGGGAGGCTCCTTGATTAAATTGGGCAGAGTAAGCAGAGGCCACAGTGAAAGAGCCATATGGGGAGTCCTCCCAAATCAAAGTATCTTGATTCTAGGATAGAGAGATAGCATTAAGGGCCATGGTTAACGGTGTTAAATCCAGGGGAACAGAAGCAAAGTTTGCCCAGGAGTTCCCCACTCTGTAATTGCTGACCCTGTCCCCAAAGAGAAAGATGCAAACCTCCTTCCATTGATTGAAATTATCGATGTCTTTCAGGGGCTTATTCATGAGCCAATTTTCATTGCAGAAGCTAATACTATGACCGTTACCAATTTTCCATTTCTCTTTAGAATACCATTCCAGATATTGGAACCTTTCAGGATTTATTCATTCTCAAAGAATTCATTCAGAGAGGCATTGGTCAGGTATTTTTCCTCAAATAAATCATGGCATTCCACTTTCCCATGAAAAATCCTGCATATTTATTTAACTTGAAGTGCCTTATTAAAGGGCTTTAACCTTCTGATTCCCAGACCTCCTTCCCTTTTGGGAAGACAAACTTTTTCCCACGCATTCAAAGGGATGTGTTTATTTTCTTCCCCTCCTATCTAGATAAAATTCTTTTAATTTTCTCCAAGGCTTCCACCACTTTAGCTGGGATAGAGAATAGGCTAAGGGTGTAGGTGGGGGGGTTTTAGAGAGTGGACTTAACCAGTTGGATCTTGCCTGCTTGACTGAGAGTGATACCCTTCCACCCAGCCAACTTTCTATTTAATCTGTCAATAAGTCAGTTCCAGAACTCTTTCGGGGGTTTATCTCCAAGAGGGAGACCCAAGTAGGTGGAAGGAAGGGATCCAATACCACTACTAAGAATTTCCACCATTCTCCTTTGTCTAGCCTGAGGATTATTGATAAAGAATAAAGAGCTCTTGTTCCAATTGATTGATTGGCCAGTGGCCTAAATGTAAGAATCCAAAATATTTCTGACCACTCTGGCCTCATTCACCGAAGCTTCCCCACCTAAGATGGTATCATCAAAGAATTTTTGATGAGAGAAAATGGATTGACTAGAGGACGGCTTGAAACCTTTCAACTCACCAGCAATCTTTTGAGCAGAGATAGATCTTCCCTTGAGCACTCTGCCAATATAATGAAGAGAATAAGGGACAGTGGGTCCCCTTCTCTCAAGCCCCTGGAAGCATAGAAGAAATTCAAGGGGGAGCCATTAACTCAAACCAAAAAGGAGGGTGAATAGATAAGCTAAAAGATGATAAGGCTGAATTTACCATTGAAGCCATAGGTTGTCATCACTTTCATCAAAAGTGACCAATCCACCCTGTCATAGGCTTCGGATAAGTCAAGATTGAGGAGGAAACCTTCCCTATTCCCAGCTTCAAGAGAATGAATCACCTCATGCACTGCCATAATAGAGTCCAAAATTTGTCTACCTGGGACAAAACCTGACTGTTGGAGAGCAATGATTGAGGGGAGCACACTAAGAATTCTGATAGTCATAAATTTTGAAATGATCTTATAGAATGAGTTACAAAGGTTGATGGGTTTGAAAAGATCCATGGAGTCCACCCTTGGAACCTTTGGGATGAGCACAAGGAAGCTTGCATTAAGATATTTAAGTAGGTTCTTGGACCCAAAGAATTCCTGCACTACTTTGACCAGATCAAATTTGACAACTGCCCAAAACTTGTGAAAGAAAAACATGGGGAAGCCGTCAAGACCTAGGGCCTTGTCACCAGGAAGGGAGTCCAAGGATTTTTTGACTTTAGCCATGTTGGGAATAGCACATAGGGCTTTATTTTGGTGCTCCAAAATGACAGAAGGAATGTTGTTCAAAAGATTCACCTGGTCCTTCTCAGACAAGTGAAGATCTTTAGACATAAGGGATTTAAAGAAGTCAACAACAGTCAAAGAGATGTCTTTGTCTTCCTGCATAATTTGGCCTCCTCTTCTTATATTGGTGATTCTGTTAGTATTCATGTGTCTCATAGTTGAGAGGTGGAAGAAATGAGTATTTTGGTCCCCCTCCTTTGGCCATATGGATCTTGACCTTTGCTTCTAGTACATTTCCTCCATGTTGATCACATTGTGGTACTCCAAGAGCTTTTGTTTTTCAAGAGTGAGATTAGACTCATAATACCCGTCTCTCTAGATTTCATCTTGAATGAGGCCAAGGTTAGAGATTACCTTTTCTTTGTAGGAAAAGATGTCCCCAAACTCCTTCTTGTTCCAGATCTTTATATTAATCTTGACATTTCTGAGTTTTTTGGCAACTTTGAACATTGCTGAACCTTTGATCTCGATATTCCACCATTCCAGTATTTTATTGTTAATGTTAGGATGTGAGATCCACATTCTTTCAAATCTACAAGGGAAGTTCCTTTGTTTGATAAGCGGGTCATTGATAAGGGAAATGGGGTAATGATCCAAGCTAATTCTCACCAGAGTGGAAAGTTTACTGTTGTGGGAGTTCAACCAATCATTCATTATCAAGGCTCTATCCAGCTGAACTTGGATGCAGTCCCTCCTAGTTCTCTTATTTCTCCAAGTAAAATTAGCCCCCTGAAGGTCCACATCTAACAGAGCTAGATCATTGATAAAGTCCATGAGATCTTTCCTACTATCAGGATCTGGGTTTATCCCACCCTGTTTCTCCCCTACTTTGAGAGGGGTATTGAAGTCCCCCATGACAATACATTTGGATAGATCTAACAAAGAAAAAATGCCTCTAAGTTTATCCCAGTAAGTTCTAAGCCCACTTTTAGAGTTTGGAGCATAGATGTTGATAATGTACTAGCTATCATAAGTTTTTAAATTTTTGAGATTAAGAATTAGAACGTTACCTTCTCCATAGACAATATCAGCTTTCCATAGAGAGGAGTTCCACAGAGTCATCAGCCCACCAGATGCACCATCCGAGCTAATGGCAGTCCTATCCATCGACTTGCAGAATTTAATACCTTCCATTTTTTCCTTATTCATCTTCATTTCTTGGATTAAAACATAACATCAGATCTACGATCTCTAATCATATTTCTTATTACATCCTACTTATGCGACCCATTGAGACCACAAACGTTTGAAGAGATTACCTTCATTTATAACTTGGAGTGTAGGCTGCTTGGATGGTCTGTTGAGTTCCATCTTCTATGTTCTTGCAGGCTTCTTCTTGTCGAATTTGGAACAGTGATTTTCACCCTGGCATTTTCTTTATCCCTCCCAGATCAACTTTGTTCCATCTTCTAGTTGTTACTGGAGATACCGAGGATGGATCTCTACTACTTTTTTTGTTCCTAACCTTAGTCCATTCACTCTCCTTCCCTTTTTTGTGTTTTGTGAACATTGCTTCCATTCTAGTGAAACTCCTCAGAGTAGCTGAGTTTATCATATCATCCAGATCATTTTCCTGACCCTCTATTTTTAGGGTTTCATGAGGATATTTGCCCATCGGGAGTTCCTACCTTGGAAAGAAAACACCAATCTCCCAGTATGGTTTAGGGGATCAAGGAGCCACTGAAGAGGGAGAAGGAGGAAACTCAGTCTCATAACATAAGTCTTCAGAGGCTTTAAGGATACTTCCTTCTAAGATAGGGGAAACATTCACAAAAGGCATCAAGTCCAAACAATTTGACACCTTTGTAGGGTTCTCTATTGGAGCCTCAGCTCGAATATTGGTTGATTCAAACCCTTCCCCAGTTTGCAAGGTTGGTCCAATGAAGGTTCCTTCTTCTACCATACCTGTGAAACATCTTGGTGATTCACAGAGTTGGAGGCATCAGTAGTGAGGTCCTTAGATTTTCATTCTAGCTTTTGGGCTTTCTTAGCTTTCTCCTTTGTGAGAACTGGACATTTCCTTGCCATATGCCCTACCTTCTTACAGTGAAAGCACGCAAAAGGCACACTTTCATATTCCATTTTGTGTATTTTTTTCCTAACTTTGAGTGGATTTCTATGACCTATGGCATATATTTCCCTTGTTAGACACCTATGCAGATCCTTGCATAGGTGAGGCATCTTCTATCCACTGTTACTAGGTCAATCAAAAGGAGCTCACCGAAGGAGCTTTATAAACTCGCAAAGACATCTTCAAACTAGAACTCCAGAGGGAGTTTAGGTAACCTAACCCAAATTGGATCTTGGATGTAAAATGAGTCATTTAGGTCCAAATTAGGAGTCCATTTCTGCAGGGCAAGAGTCAATTTTCCAATAGCCCACGCCCCAACATAGAGGATCTTGGTATAGTCTTCTGGACACAAAAACTCAAAGGATAAAAAACCCCTTGCCATAGATTTTATTTCAACTTGGCCCTTTAAATTCCATTTTCTCTCAGCAAAGGATCTAACATCATCTATATTAGGCCTAGATCTAGCAAAATTTCCCACCAAGGTGAGGAACATTGTTGCAATATTATGGTCTATGAGCTCATCCGGTAAGGAGATAGCATACTTTCCCTTTTCCTTTACAGATAGATCTTTTATAGCTAAAAAAGGGACTTCCCTATGGGTCTGATCTTGAATAAAGTTGACCAAGGATGATGCCAAGCTGAATCCTCCTTGTCGCCATGTGAGGTCTTTGACTATTCTGAGGATTTAGATCCCACCTCCTCTTTTCCTGGATCTCTTTGTCTTTCGCGTGGGCCCCTGTCCTTGTTTGTTGTGTCTTTCTTGCCTTGGTCTGCCAGGGCTCCACCATCACCTCCTCCCACTGCAGATCTTGATGTTTGCGAGGACCGTTTCTCGCTTGCATTCGAATTTCCCTCTCCTCCAGTAGTTCTCGCTCCTCTCTCCATTTTTGCACCTCTTGATCGTTGTTAGTGAAACATAAGCGTATATGTTGATTGACAATTCAAGTTGTGGGTACCCTAATTTTCAATTAAAATGCATGGAGGAGAATGAAAATTCTAGCATTAAATTATAGCTATGCAATTATAGTTAACAATGAAATTAAGTGATTTATGTTTCTTGTGTCTTTCGAATTTTTTTTGGTGTCTTCCTTTTTTCCATGGACACCTAGTGCTCATAATTTCTCATGACCTCTCATTCTTTGGCATGTAATTCAAAGTCTTAACTGAAAATTTGAAAATTTCCTATCAAAATTTCTATTTGATTTTCTCTATTGGCAGTATTCTTTTTGATGTCTCCCATGTAGCCTTTTAATTGCTCCATCATTCATTTTTTTTGGAGTGCATTGATAAAATATTATTATGATATGCTTAATTTGGGAGGACCATTTGTTAGAAATTATATTTTTTTACTTGACAATGGTATAATAAATAATTACAAAGGATGAATGCCAAGTTTGCCACTAAAATAGGTTAATCAAGAAGTGTATCTCTCCATAAAGGAAAATATAGCAGGTCTTATGCAAGATAGTTTTTTCAATGGTTAATTTTTTTAATTTTATGTTGAAAATTTAATATGCAATTGTTTTTTGAATTTTTGTTTTGCATATGCATTTGTTCTAAAAATTCGTATATGCATTTTTTCATTTTTTTTTGTGGATTTTAGTTTTTTTAGCTTTTTGTTGGGTGATACCACAATAGTGGGTTACACTTTTTTGCCTAAACGAACATTGAACTCTACATTTTGAGAAAAACTTTCAAATTTGGATGCATATTGTTGTTAAAATGTTTGAAATCGAAAGATTAAGTAAACTAGAGTCTTTTAGGATTTTCTGTCTAGATTCTAAATATATTTTTTTTATTTTTTTTGAATTGATTTTAATGGGTTTTTTTTTCTCCCACTAAAACTGCTATGTTACTGAAAATCTTTTTCAAAAAGGTACAATGACTTCGTACAACATAAATTTTTTTCTAAAATAGATATCAATGTGCTTCTTTTGAATTTGGTTTTGTAACATCCATACAAAGAGCATGCGATTGGTTTGATGACATTATCATTATTATTGCATATTTTATGAACGTTTGAAGTAGAGTCAACCGTAATTTTGACATACCTTGACTGCGTAGCTGATAACTTGCTGTGTATTTATCAAAATTCAAATTTATTTTTTTTGATAGAAATAAGACTCAAAACCGGAGGGCACTGTTACTTTTAATTTTTTTTATATATTTTCTACTATTTTTCATTGAACATCAAACCTGGAAGTTTATATTTGATAAAAAACCTACATTTGATGCATGTCAAAAAAATAGACCTAATTAATTCAAAATTTGTCAATTCTATATTCATTAGAAAGCTCGTTTAGAGTACTTGTGAGATGCAAAAGGAGGTGTCCCTATTCTTCCATTTGAGCCCCACACTTGAGCCCCGAATCCATGAAAACTGCATATTGTTGTGGGCCTTTGTAGATGGCATCATTTTTGGGGATTTCAATAGAAAGTAGTTTCAATCAAAACTAATTAGTTCTATCAAAAGTAGTTTCATGATTTGGCATTTCACCAATGTTTACCAAAGCACTTTCAATAGAAAGTATACAGTTTCTATCAAAAGTCAAAAATGACTTTTGATAGAAACCTATGTCGGCCTCTTTTGTGTTGTTTCATGTACAGAACAATTACATATAAATAAATATATGTTTTTGTCATCTTGTTATCTCGAAAGTCGCAAAATACTTTGCAATTTGGAAAAAGAAGACAATTATGCAACTTGTGATGGGAAATAAAAAGAGAAGGCTAAATAAGAGTGCACGACATTATTCAGAAGATACTGAACACAGACTACATGAAGAAGCTTGGGAAAGATATTATCAGAATAAAAAAGGTACATGTCTATATCTCTTTATCTCTCTCTGTGTCCATATTTTAAGTTGATGATTATGACTTGTCTTAATGAAACGTGTAAGCATGATATTGCAATACCTAATTTGATAAGGAAGACCTAGTTATATCTTTGCATGCAGGAAATTCTCAAGAAGCACAACCTTATGAAGTTGGAGAAGGGTTATCGCAAGGTGAACAAGCCCAACCTTTAGAAGTTGGAGAAGGCTCATCGCAAGGTCAACAGGCTCAACAAGCACAACCTTTAGAATCCAAAACAAGTACACATCTCTCTCTCTGTCTGTTTCAATTTAGTCTCTTAGTAGTTAATTATGCATTTTGGGTGTTTCTCCTTAAGATGACCTATTAAGAGAATTTTTTATTTTATTTGCAGCCCAAGTACAAACAACAAATGAGAATGTTAATCTAGCCCAAGAGTTGAAGATAAAAATTAATCGCAAAAGTATAGATCATTTAATTGAAATGGATGTGGAAAAATTGAGAGATTATGCTAAAAAACCCATAAATACTAGGAAGAGGGCATTGAATAAAAAGTCTAAGGAAATAATTACACAATTTGAGAATCTTGATACACTTGAAAAAACCCAACTATTATCAATTACACTACTTAAAGATGAGTTAAAAGAGTCATTAAAGTTGTTGGGTGTAGATGCAAGCTTGAAAAGGACAAAAATGTC
>MU218586.1:97550-110429 GCA_018584345.1 Thuja plicata | reverse complement strand
CCATCGCCAGATGTTACCATACAGACATACCTCAATGCGATGGACCCTTTCGTTGCCACTCTCCTCTGGAGAACAACCGTCCCGGGCGACCGGGATACTTTGGCAAAAGTCTATAACCTGGCCTTAGAGTTATCCCGCGGTCTCAATAAATCCCCGGGCGGGATTGGACAGAACACACCTTTCAACATGGTCCCCAGTGAAACTGCTTATGCCAGGGGTTACAATCCCAATCTGGCAATAGGTGCCCCTTCAATGGCGGTGAATCCCCCGCCACCTTTGATTGACCAACAGGCGCGGTACGTTTACCCCTCCCAGACCCAAATGACACCGGGTCTGAAAGCTTTCCCTTGGAATCAACCACAGCAGACACAACAAACTCAGACACAACCGTCTGGAGTGCCCTTCTTCCAGTCATCCGCAGTTGGAGGATTGCCGCCCTCGACTCCGGTTAATCCTGATTCTTTCCCTGGAAACCAACAATAGCCACAGCCATCCCATTGTGACGCTAACACTCAATTGATCACCGAGGTTGAGTCCCTCCGGCGAATGCTGTCCACCCTGACCATGGACATGGGTCAGCTGAAGGCTGGGTCTTACGCGCCCCAAAACTCAAATTCCCAGTGGGGAAATATCTTCTCCGGCCAACGAAGCAAAAATTTCAGAGGAAGAAACTTCAACAATGGGCCAAGGCCCAACCAACAATAATGGAATAATAACGCTAACACCGGAGGCCCACCTCCGAATCAAAACACCAACCAAAATGGTGCTGGACCATCCCACTTTACGCCAGTCACAGACTTCCAGCCCATGACTAATTGGTGTCGGCTGCACGATACAGGTTCGCACAATGAAGTAAATTGTGCCACTTTGGAGAATGTCATAATGATCTCCCAGCTGGACAGGAAACAGTCGCACGATACCACTCCTCCAGAGCCCCCTGTCCAAGAGCAAACCCACAGTGCTTTCACCTGTGATACCATCTTCTTCGAAACTTCCAGAGAAGATGAAGAAGAGTCTGAATTGCGGGGATTCTTTGATAAATCCATTCCACCCTTTGAGGCCAACGCCTTTACCAACCCACAGACTCCATACAACACTCGGAGCCAGGCGGGTAAAGGACCAACTTACACACCTATACCTCCTACTAAAGATACTCCTCCTCCCTGGAGTAATGCAGTTGATCGACCTGTCCCTCCAAAAGGTCCTAGCTCTAACCAAGCAAGGGACCTGGCAGAGGAAAATCACCAGTTCCCGGGAGGAAGATTTGATATTACAAAGGCGTTAGAGCAGACCACCACCCCCATGACCTTGATAGAGGTTTTGTTAAATTGTCCCGAGCAGAAGAAGTCCCTTCTGAAGCTCTTAGGGAACCCATAAATAGTTAGCCGCCCACCCAAGACGGTCTCATTCAAAGATGCTAACGCGACTGTCTTCCGGGGAAATAATGAGGATCCTCCCTTCCTCCTAGGCCTGAACATTTATGGCAAAAACATACACAACTGCTTAGTAGACTCTGGAGCTTCGGGTAACATCATGCTCTTATCCATTTGTCAGAAGCTCGGACTCCAGCCCACCCCGTCTAATGGCGCAGTGATCCAACTGGATAAGACTGCTGTGAAAATGGTGGGGGAACTGACAAACATCCAGATACATCTTATCCAGGACCCCAGGATAGCCAGCATTATCAATATCCAAGTAGTGGACATCCCAGAGACTTACGGGATGTTATTAAGTCAGAATTGGTCTAAGTCGTTAAATGGATACTTTTTGACCGACTTCACCCACTTGTGGCTTCCTTGGGAAGGAGAATCCAATCAGATCCGGGTCGAAAGTGAACCCTGGATGAAACAGGCACTTACCGAAGTCAAGAGGGTCAATGAAGTCCTTTTCTCTGAATCTTCTCTGGGGGTGTACCGACCTCTTGAAATCTTAACATTTGATTTCATCCCCGAAGAAGATCCCGTGGTATTTCAAAGAGCACAGGACTAAGAAGAAAAGCTGAGAGTCGAAGTCAACTCTCAAGGTCCCACAGTGACCCTTGCCACACTCTTATCTGGCACTTGGTGCTGATTGCATTACCAAAAACATTTAGAGCATGAGTGTGAGCCATGCCGGTCTATCGCTACTCGACAACTTGATATCCTCCGGAGTGAACATGCAACCGATTCCCCGGGACCCATTACTTCTGCGGGATGCACTCCTTTGGTGCCATCTGCCCAGGGATCACAAACTGAAACATCTCCGGGGATAAGGTCCACTTCCACGCCGGTAGCCCAGGAGAAAGTCCCCAAGTCTCCCAGCATCAATCCAAAGAAAACTCCCCCTCCCTAGCCCTAGATTACAAATAATGACTTATGGACTCTTAAATTCGACGGGTCCCGATCCAAACAGGGCTATGGGGCCAGGGTAGAATTAATCAACCCGTGAGGGAAATCCTTCCTCACTTCCTACAGGTTGCAGTTTAACTGCACAAACAACGTCACGGAGTATGAGGCCCTGGTCCTTGGACTCCTATTCGCACTAAGGAAGGGTATCACCCACCTCCGGGCTCTGGGTGATTCAGAGTTGATTGTTAAGCAAGTCCGGAGTCAATACACATGTCATGACAAAAGGCTGGCCGCATACCGCAATCGGGCTTGGAGCCTTATTGAAGATTTCAATGCCTTTGGCATTGATCTTATTCCCCGGTGACGGAACTATGTCCCAGATGCCCTAGCTGTTTCTGCCAGCACACTTGAGAAGATGGCCGGCTCACGACTCCGGGGATTTTCAGTTGAGATGGTCCCCACCCCCTCCATTCTAGACAATGTTACCCACTTTCAGGTTTTTGAGGACGACCAACATATCCTAGCCTTCATGGCCAATGTTGGTGTTTTCAAGGATCAGATAGTGGAGGAACGAGACCACGATGACACTGGACAGGGTGAGGAAGACGATGGGATCATGGACTTGCCCACCAACACTATCCCTAAGGGGATGGTTGCATTAGAGTGGATCTTTGACTCGGACCCTCAGGCCCGTGAGAAGGTTTTGTCCTCCCCTGAGGGAGGAAAATTCAAAAAAATTAACATCGGCCAGCCCGGTGAAGAGAAAATCATCCACATAGGCACCTCCTGTTCCCCTGAGGAAAAGGAGAAGATTCTCACGGTTCTCTGAGAATACATTGATGTGATTTCCTAGGGGTATGAAGATTTGAAGATGTATGACACCTCCATCATGACTCATACCATTCCCCTGAAACCAGATGCTAAGCCCTTTCGGCAAAAGCAAAGACTGGTTAACCCACTGATAGAGCCTCTGATTCGTCAGGAGGTAGAAAAATTGCTGTCAGCTCAGATTATTTTCCCGATCTGGCATACTACATGGGTTGCCAACCTAGTCCCAGTTAGGAAGAAAAATGGTGAGATCCGCCTTTGCGTGGATTTCTAGAATCTGAAAAAGGCATCTAAAAAAGATAATCACCCTCTCCCCTCGTTGGATGAGGTGTTGCAGATAGTAAATGGATCCCAAATGATGTCTTTTTTGGATGGATATTCGGGATACAACCAGGTCATGGTTAAATATGAGGACAGAGAGAAAACAATGTTTACCACCAAGTGGGGAACGTTTGCTTATAAAAGAATGCCCTTCGGCTTGATCAACGCAGGGGCTACCTTTCAGAATGCCATGGACATTGCGTTCGAGGGCCTTGTAAATCGATGCATAATCATCTACATGGATGATTTGACCATCTTCTCCTGGGACAGGCGTGATCACGCTGCCCACCTCACTCAGATCTGTAAGAGATGTCGCCGGTATGGAATATCCCTCAACCCCAAGAAATGCATATTCAGGGTCACCGAAGGGAAATTGCTAGGGCATATCATCTCTGAGAAGGGTATATCCATAGACCTTGATAGAGTCGAAGCATTATTGAACTTACAGATGCTTGGCAGCAAGAAAGAAATGCGATCCTTCTTTGGAAAAATCAACTTCATGCGTCGATTCATCACGGGATTCGCAGAGATAGTGAAGCCACTCAATGAAATGATGAAAAAGGATACCAAAATTGAGTGGAGTCCTGAAGCAAAGCGGGTGTTTGCCCAGATAAAATAGACCATAACGGAGGCACCTGTCCTGGCTAGTCCGGACTACTCTCTTCCGTTTTATATATACTCTTTTGCTTCGCCGCATTCTGCCATGGCAGTGTTAACCCATAAGGTTAACGGGGAGGAACGACCAATTACTTTCATGAGTTCCCCCTTTAAGAACGTCGAAGTCTGGTATTTTCCACTAGAAAAATAGGCCTTTGCTCTAGTTCGCGCCGTAAAGAAATTCTGGCGTTATATTCTCCGGAGCAAAGTGCATGCTATCATCCCGGACCAGGCTGTCAAATCTCTGCTGATGCAGAGTGAATTGAGCGAGAGATGGGGGAAATGGATGGCCATCCTCTAGGAATATGATTTAGAAATGCAGCCCATGAAAATAGTCCGAGGCCAGGGACTAAGCCAAACCATAGCAGAAGAGACTCCCCACATAGAATGTCATACTTACACAATGGAGTCCATCACCCAGGATCCATGGTATACTGATCTGGTGTATTTGCTATTGAATAAAAAATGCCCAGAGGGATTACCTCCCCACAAACGCCGTGCCCTGCGGATGAAAATCACCCATTTCATGATCAAAAACTCTGTGCTTTACCGTCAGAACTATGAGGGAGTGTACCTCCGGTGCATCGATAGAAACCAAGCTGTGAGAATAATTGATGAATTTCATGGACAATTTGGAACCGGGCATGGCTCAGCCGACGCCACTACCCATCAGATCCTCTGGGCTGGATACTATTGGCCCTGTATCTTCAAAGATGTTTACGCTCATGTCAGGAAATGCCATACTTGCCAAACTGCAGTGCATCATGAGCGTAACCCAGCCATGCCTCTGTAACCAGTCTACGAGGCTAGACCCTTTGCCCAGTGGGAATTTGACGTCATTGGGGAGATCAACCCCAACTCATCTGCCAACCATCGATACATTCTGACTGCTACTGATTATTGCACCTGGTGGTCTGAGGCTATACCTTGCAAAAACAACACGGCGGACGTAGTTATCAAGTTCTTGGAAGAGAACATCGTCACGAGGTTTGGAATGCCCTTTGATTTAGTCTGTGACAATGGTCCAGCCTTCTCTTCTGCATAATTGCTCGAATGGACCTACAACTGAAAGATTACACTGAAGTTCTCTAGCAACTATTACCCTCAGGGAAATGGCGTTGCTGAATCAACAAACAAGAATCTGCTTGAGGTGATCAAGTGTCTATTGGAACAAAATCCCTGGGATTGGCACCAAAAATTGAGATACGCCCTTTGGACAGATCGTATTCGTATTAAGGCCGCCCTGGGGACATCCCCATTCCACTTGGTTTATGGCCAGAACCCTGTATTCCCAGTCAACATACAGATCTCAGTTTTACAATTTATGCAGGAATTCAACAACAGGGACAACATTGTGGAGGTTCGACTCTTAAACCTAGTGAGGATGGAAGAAAACCGAGATGCAGCCCTTGAACATTTTGCGCGTCACCAAGCAGTAGTAAAACGATGGTTTGATAGAAGAGCCCAATACAAGGCTTTTCAGATCTCGGATTTGGTCCTGTTGTGGGATAAGGCCCGGGAGAAGAAAGGAAAGCACACCAAGTTCCAACGTCTCTAGCTCGGACCATACTTGATTTCAGAAATCTACGGGGCAAATAATTATCGCCTTAATACCTTAACTGGAGAACCTGTCGCATTGCCTGTTAATGGGAAATTTCTCAAATATTACTTCGAGTAAGGGTAAGTTCGTCCAAAATTGTATTATATGTAAGTTTCCCCTTGTAAATAGTCTGGTTGGCTATCTTCCAGGGCAGTCTCTTTTTTTTGCTTCATCTTTGTTTTCGCTTTCAGTTTTCTTTTGGCCCTAGTGTTTTGCTCCATCTCGTGGAAACGGGAATGCTCTGCATAACTTTGGCTTCTGGTGCAATGTCTCTGGCACGGTGAACTCTAGAATCTATCTTTATCACGGTGGAATTGACCCGGTCTCTGGGATTGTTTGCAGGTCATGACACATTTTCGAGTAGTCTCCATTGGGTGTTGTCTCCGGGAGTCTGGCAATCAGTGAACAATAATAATGTAAGGAACAAGTAATCGGACACATCGAGGGTAGATCAGCTGTACTGATTGGTTGATCCACGTCTGAAAATCTAAAGGAATTCCTTCCAGGTCTGGAGTTTTATCCTCTCCAAATATCTAAATATAGGTGGGTAGGTGAAAGAAGTACCACCATTTGAATTTTAGCTAAGCTTGGGCTCAATGGTGAAAGAAGTACCACCTTCCCTACCTAGGAATAAATAAATGAAGTAATGGGGATAAGCGGGATGAAATTCTGGTCTCTGGGGGGAAAGCAATTAAATTGATGACTGGTTCGATGTAATTAGTGTCATTTCTCTATTTCCTCCCAGAGGTCATCAGCTTGATTTCCTTCCAAAGCACACACGACACCACTGATGAAAGGCTATGGACTGACTCCTGTATGGTCGGGTTCTCTTGGATATGCTGTCCTCTACTTGTCAAATGCTTCGGGAGGACGATTTGTTCCAGTTGTGCTAGCCAGAGATTCTAAGGTTCTCAAATGCACTAAGGCATTTGTCCCAGATAGTCGCCATTTTTTATGCCCTGCATCCCCGTCCCTATATTTTGTATGAAAAATGTTAGGTCCCCCCCTTTCTTTTCTTTCTTTGCTTTGCTTTTTGCTACGGTTCTGCCTTGTCTTTCTTTTCTTCACTTTTCCTTCTTCGGGGCTTTCTTTCCCGGAGTGTGTGGTTTTCTTGGTTTGTTTTTCCCCTCCCAGATCCCGGATCCTGAAGGTTGTCTTTTGGTGGGAAGTTTGATTCCGGACTCCGGGATTGTTTGCAATGATGTTCCTAAGTCTTAGGAATATCATCGTAAGGAATCCCCGAGTCCGGAGTCTGGGTGTTTCGTCTAACCTAAAACTCTGGAAGGAGGAGGATTGTTTTTACCGTGGGTATAAATAGAGCTTACCTGTCACTTTCACATTTACCACGATTAAAACCTTTTGAGCACTTAGAGAGAAATATAGCATTTTCAGAGCGATTAACAGAGTTTGCAGAGAATTTGCAATAATCAAAGCTTAAACCCCTTCTGTGTTCTCTAACGTACGCGAGTGCTACGTGGTGGTGATCTTGGCGAACTAACAATTCAAGTGTTGCAGAGTTCACTCAGTAATCCCTTCCTCCACCTTCTGTATTTTTAGGTTGGTGCTTTCACTTCCCTTCTCTCTATCTTGTGTTTGTTTTCTGGTTTTTGTTTTTTTCGCCTAGTTTCGTTTTCGTTTGTTTTTTGTTTCGTTTCATTTCGTTTCTGTCGTCTGTTCTTTTCTTGCCTCTGGTTCACCGCCCATTGGTGGGTTGGCTCTGTCGGAAGGTTGTCCACCTTCTGTGCAGATGTAAATAGTTGTTAATAATTGTGGATAAGTTGTAAATAGCTTGTAAATATTTTTAAATACCTGTAAATGGTCTGTAAGTAGTTTGTAGATATCATGTATATGATGTAAATAATTGTATATTTTGGTTTCGGCTTCGTCTGGTTTTTGTCGCGGGAGTCACCCACGTGTACATTGATGTATATTCATGTATATATGTATATATTTCTGTAGGTAACCCTTGTATATTCCCCCATCCTGTGTATATATCCTTCAGCCCTCTGTATATCCTTCTGGGTGGCTCGACGAGCTGGTCAGGTCACCCTTGCTGTTGGTTTTTCGCTTCAAGGTGGCTTCGAGGCAGAAAACCACCTATTTGAGACTCGGCTCGTGGCTGGTTTCAAACAGGCAATTTTCTCTCTCCTCCATCAAGGCTGTCAGAGCCTTATTTATTTCTCATGCGCGCAATTACTTCCGGCCAAGTGGCTTTCCTTTTTCACGCGTTCGAGTTGTCTCCTCCGCCGCCAGTGCCATCCCATCCATTCAATGCTATCGCACGTGGCATCCACGTGGACCTACTTCCACATTCTTCTTTACTAACGGTTACTTCTCCGGGTTCCGAGTCCCTTTCCGTCATCCATCCCATGTCTTTTTCAAGAGTGACAAATTTTCCTGGACCCGGAGATATAATGAAAATACCAAGTTTATGTTTTGCTTTTTGAATACTTATGCAAAAGACTAACTTTTCAGGAAAAGAAGACGACGCAGTGGTAAGATCTCTAGACCCCAGAGTTATAGTTTTATTTTGATAAATATGATCTGACGGTCGCTTTGTCTCGCAGGTCCGGACTTTACTTTGCAATCATGTCTGAAGCATCCGCATCATCTCCTCCCGGAAGTCCGGAGTTGCCATCCACAACCGAGACCAGGGCAACAGCGAAGTCTAAGATAGAGAAAGCCCTAGCAAAGCTCCCCCTCACCATGAAGTATATGCATGATGAGGAGATTGTGGGCTCGAATATTGAGTCCAAGATAAAGATGACGACCGACACCAGCGTCGGAACTTGGGCAGAAATGCAGGCTCTAGTAAAAATAATGCATATACAATGACAGGCTGGAGATGCACTTGCTACTAACATTGGAGGTTCCGGTATTCTCAGGGCAGCTTGCTTCCCATACTCCATGCAGTCTTCGGAGCTGGTGCTTACTCTGGCGGCCCACTATAACTCTGTCGTCCAGGCCGTCATGTTAGCAGCAGTAGAACCATCGGGATTCCCCACTCTGCTGGTGTCCCTGGACCCCGCCACTTTCCAAATCGGCTTGGGCATCCCGCAATTTGATCAAGCTACAGTGGTTACAAGGTCAGATGCCTTGAAAGAATTCACAGGCCTCTCAGTTGTATATAAATGCCAACTGGCTCAAAGTCCCGAAGAGGGACCCCAGAAGAATGAAGATTGACATCCCCTGCTCTGAATTCAAAGAGAGCATCCAGATGGGAATGATTGCATTGGCACAGGTATTTGGGCAACCCTCCGCCCAAGAATTTGCAAAATGGATGTACTATTTCCTATTCGCCATGTCCACTAACGGACAATTCTTTGACTGGGCTACTATCATTTCCAACCATGTCGACTCCCAGTTCCGCCAGCTGGGCAAGGATAAGAAGTTCTACATGACTTCTTATGTTTTCTGGGCCTTGGTTCATCAGAGGCCCTGCTCCAATGGCCTACTCACAGACGACGTCCTCGGGTTTGGTCCAGGATAAAAGGCACTGTGGGACCATTTCCCACAGATTCAATGGGAGGCCAGCTTCCCCAGTTACTGTCGGGTGAACGATTGTTTCATTTACCATCATCTGCTGACGCCCACCCGGGATGTCGGATACCGCCTATCTACTGAGGCGATGAAATTGGTTAGTAGTTATGGGCACTACTATATTCAGTTCCAGCAGCATACCTACATTAGGGTCGCCGGCTTCTCTAGGAAACCCTACTTGTTGCCCAGGCATTGCGGGGACAAGATCGTGATGCTGGAGTATTGCAGACAAATGACAGAGCTGCATACCTTCTTGGGCCTCAAGAAGGTCACCATTGTTTCATTCTTGATCTCTTGTGGGAACTATACCTGCAGTCTGGCCACCGCAAAAGAGGCAGACAACGAGATTAAAAGTTACAACTTGCAGGAGTTCTATTTGGCGCAAAAAAAATTTGATCCACATGGCTGAATTGCGATAGTGCTACCTCGGGCCTCAGAGCCCCACCAAGCACACATAGAAGACTTCTGGGCAGACCGCTAGGATGATATGGATGTGCACAGCCGGCATTATGATAGAATGACGGCTGGAATGATGCAGGAGCTAAAGTTCCGGAGATTCCCGGAGGGCTTCTCTGACACCACCCCTACAACAGATCCCCAATACAAGGAAAAGGGGATTGATAAATTGGCACTGCCCGCAATAAATTGGGCCGCCCAAGAAGATCACACAATCGAGGACTTCACTTGGGCAATTGTCGAGAGAAGTCATACATATTTCAAGCGGGTGTGCCCCGGGAGTGCGCGCCTTGGTCCCCGACCAACACAAAGCGTAACTTCACCGCCGGTATTAAGATCGACTCCGGGGGCCGGGACATCTTCACCAGCTGGGACTTATGCATAGGGCGCAGTCAAAGGAAATGGGATAGCCCTCACCTCCTCCATGCAGTAGATTCCCATACAAGAGCAGCTTCAGCAAACCATGGCGGCCTCCCAGCAAATGAGGGAGCAACTATTGACGAAGCTGGCAACTCCCCCGCTCATGTCCGGACCAATTCGTCCTCCTTCCTCCCCTTCTCTGGCTGCCTTAATGACGATGACGACGGGGGTGGATCCTCTAGAGGTAGCAGCAATAGCAGATGCGGGGCCGCCTTTGATCACCCAGAGGAACAAAAGGAAGCACATCCAACAGCCAAAGACGGAACCAGCGCCAAGGGCATCCCTCCCCAAAGAGGTAGAGATCCTCTCTTCTAGTTCTCCAGAACCAAAGAGAGAGGCGAAACAAATAGAGGACCCAGCCAGTCCCCCTCCAGAAGAAGAGTTTGATCTATTTGCAACTGATGAATTTGGAAACTTGCAAGGGGGCGACACACAAGCAGGGACGGAAGTCCCGGAGAAAGAACAAGAGGCTGTGGATCTCCGGGATTTAGAAGAAGAGGCTGCAGAACAAGAAGAGTAGCAAACAAAGGAGCAAAGACCAGAGATTGTCTCCGGGGCTCAGACAGTACAAGGTCCCGTAGTGGACCAGCAGCAAACTAAACAAATGGCATCGGCTGGGGAACCTGGACCCGGATCTTCGGGAACAACCGTAACCCCAACCGTCATGTTCCAGGGGCCACTCCCGGGAACGACCTTTGGGCACATAATAACAGCAGCCCAAACTTTGAATCTTCGCCAGATACCTCCCATACTGCCCAAAGAAGTACCAATGACAGAAGAAACTCAGCCAGGGGCAGGAACAGATGAGGGAGAAGAGCGACTTGAAGAGGTAATCCTCGAAGAGGCCAACCAGGGTCCAGATTCACCAATCGACATCAAGGACCAGGCTAAGGATATAGAGATTGAAGATGTTGCTGAAGAAGAAGTGCCAGCAGAAAAGGAAATAGAAGAAGCGCCGGCAGGAAAAGCAGAGGAGGTGCTCGTTGAAAAGGAGCAACCACCACCGGACACTGGGAGAGCATCAGAAGAGAAGACTCTGGTAAGAAGGCCACCTCTCCCACCTTCGTGGCTGGTGGAAAGCAAGAAAATAAAATCCCCATCCACTCCAACAGCCCCTATCTCTCTGGCCGAAATGATGGCCTTGTCTCAGGCCCCGCCAAAGACAAAGAAGGCCCGGACAGTTCACACATTGCGAACTGGACCAGGCGGAGAAATGGTTGCGGTAGTAGCAACACCTCCCCCAGATGCCGATGAAGCGACTGTAAACCCCACAGATTACAACATCGCAGAGGTACACTTGGGAAAAAGAGGTAAGCAGGGTGAAGTAGACCTGCTAAAAGAAGCAGCAAGAGCGGTGGAGGCCCGATACAAGAAAGAGGCCCAGAGGCTCAAAGAAAAAAAGGAAAAGAACGCCAACCTTCTTGGGTTGTTTTATGAGCTGGCCAGACCCATCAGCGCCATCCCTCCACAAGCCTCCACCTCAGAAGAATTACCGCAGAGCGACATAGACTCCCTGCGAGTAATGAAGAAGAAAGCCCAAGCAGTTGATGAATGGGCCAATCTGCAAATAGGAAACATCCAGCGTTTCCTAGTATCCACTCTCCCGGATCTATACACGGCCCAACAGGTTGTTCACCAGGAAGAAGCACTAATTGAACAGTGGGAGAGTGACGCTGATAATTACCAGGCGTGGAAGGCAGAGCTCGAAGAGCTCCTCACTCTGGGAGAAGATATAGTTTCCGAATCCGAGATTCTGGGTGAGGAACCATTTGATTTTGTAAGGACTCAGCACTCCAGACTGGACCTCACATTGGAGGTAACCAAGCAACTGGTAGAGTCCTTACAAGAGAAGGTAAACAAAGTAAAATAGTCTTTTAATTCATGTAAATCTTTTGTAATAAAGGCTTCCGGGATGGATCCCTTCAACGCAGATACTTATACTCCCAAGGAGTCAGTTTTGGGAGGTTTTGATGAAATAGTGGGCTCCCGATATCAATCTCCGGAAGGAATTGATGGGGCCAAAATGGTTAAGTTGACGAAGGTAGTGCTCAGAGGCCACGACGCTGCAAAAATGGTGGATGAGTTTAAAAGTGATGTTCTGGAACTGGGGGAACAAGTTGAGATGGCCAGATTCAGAAGGGCCAGTTTGAAGAAGATTGATGAAGATGGCATTTTCTACCTCCTTCAGGCCTTTGGTGATAATAAACAGCCTTGAACATTCCCCGAGAACCGGGGAAGTTTGAGCATCCAGTATTCTTTATTCTTTTGGGGATGTAAGTTCCCGGATCCGGGAGTCCCGGATCTACAATTTTGTATTCTTTAAAGTGATCTGTGTCCCGGTCCCCGAGACCGACCGGTCGCTTTTAGAGGTGGTTAATTAAGACTATCAGAAGGTAGTTGGACACACTAAGAGGCATTGGCTTGACAGTTGATTTCTGACAGTGGTATTCTCGAGGCGTCGTTCAAAGGTACACCTGGCATATTGGAGATAGGGCGCCACACTTCCCATTTATGAGGCATGTAGCCTCGATTCCAGAAGGACCTACTTTCTTCTTTCTTTGCCTCGGCTCTCTTCTCGAGGCTGATTCTTCCGATGTATTTTCTATCTTCTTCCTCTGACCTGGCAGACCTATTCCGTCTCCAGGTCTTTTGTAGGGTGGCGCAGGTAGTACCGGCCCCCAGATATTGTATTTTATTCAAATGCAGTAAGTTAGGGTTAGGGTTAGAGAG
>MU218586.1:65763-79751 GCA_018584345.1 Thuja plicata | reverse complement strand
AAGGATTTACAATTCAGAATTTCAAACCTGTTAGCATCTACCCGGTTAAGGGATTTAGCTTGATGAAGCTGGTAGGAATCAACAAGTAAATGATATGAGAAAATAACACTTCTCCTTTGCTAATACAAATCTAGTTCAAGCTCAATCTCTGCTTCACATGCAGACTCTTCAAACCCTATGATCACACAACTACGTTCATGATCTATCCCCTAGACACACATATGTAAATTTCATCATTTTATACATTTATACATTACAAGTTCATTAGGAAAATTAACTGCCTTACAAAATATTTTACAATATTTCCTGCATAGTGAGAAGACCTTAAAATATGTTAACAATCTAAAACACTTTCTAACAAACTCAAGTCAACCCTCAAATCCATCACACATCGATTTGACAAAGAAAAGTTAAACGACAACATACTTTCCAATGTTCTTGCACAACCTCCAGGAAATTTGATCATAATGATCACAAACATGCCAACTCATCAATCCTTATTGATCAGCAACATCATCACGATCTCTCGAACACATAATCACTATTAGAATAATAGAAATGTGTGTACTGAGAGGGGAGTGGTGAACCAGTACCCTTAAAAACTTTCAAACAAATCTTTGTAAACATATACTGTAATAACTGACTAAGTACATTACTTTCACCAAACATGTAATTGTTGGAAATAATGGAATGGTGTGTACTGAGAGGGGAAGGGTGAATCAGTACCCTCAAAACTTTTATCACTTAACCTTAATCCTTTTAGTAATCAAGTGTATTACCAACCATATATGCTATTCTATCTTTGTGTATGTTATATCAAATCATAAACTTAATTAGCATGTAAACATTCATAGAAACATTCATGAAATGTATAGACACATGACACAAGATTTGGTAACATAGAAAACCCCTGTTAGAAGGTAAAAATTGTGGTGGGGATGAAACCCACAAAGCTTCACTATCTGCAGAATGGAAGGGGATGGTTAAGGCTTACAATTTTGATCACTTCTAATGATCTACCCTATTAGGAGTATTATGTAGAGACTGGTTAAGGTCTACTCTGTTAAGAGTTTTAGCAACATTGTTTAGTGTTCACTCAGTTAAGATATTTACAAAGGATTGTTAAATCCACCTTTCTCTAGGATTTCTTTTATTTTCTACACTTGTTAGAATGTAGTAAAAATTATTTAATCACCTGAGTATATGCAATCTAGAATTGTTGATTATAGATCCAATAAAGATTACATGTATATTTATCACCTATAGTGATTGATCAATACCTCTGTTCTGATCGGTAGCCTTGTATCTAGTTCTTGATAACCTATTTCATCTTTTGTTGTTCTTATGCATAAACATCTTAGTCTGATCCATAGATGTGATCCTCAGCTACAATCATCATCACACACATGTGTTCTGATAGATTACATATCTATTTATACAATGAGTTTGACCTAAATGAGTTTCACATATTATAATGATAACTCTATGATCGAAGGTTTACAACTTGACCTTGATCTCCTACTTTGCATGTTTTCAATCAGTTATATTGATTAAAAAAATTAAAATTACATTGCTTGTCCCTCAAGAAATGGACTTAAAGCTAAATAAAAAGCTAAATATAAAACACAAGTGTTTTATCTGGTCAACGTGGAAGTCAGATCCACATTTCTCGCAATTATAATTGTATCTCGATAGACTGGTTCTTGGGTTACTCTGTAGTCTATCAGGTTCATCTGGTATCTATTCTATCGGGTTGCATTGTAATCTGCTTGTCGGGTTCCTCTGTCAGGTTTGCTTTGCCGGGTTTTCTCTATCAGATTTTCTCTGTCGGGTTTTCTCTTGTAATATTTTTGGGTTGTACTATGTCATTGGGTTCCCTTGAACTTGTCTATCAGGTTGCACTAAACCTGTCTTTCGGTGTTGGTGTTACGGATCGTTTCAAAACTATTTTTCCTTTCATACTAATGGCAAAATATGTCTTCAATATCCCCTTTGACATTAGTATCAAAAAATGATATGTGCAAATACTAAAATGTTTAGTATTGTACACCATGTGTTCACCTTGTCATTATGTCTCCCCCTATGTATATTCTAGTATAGTATAAGTATATGTATGTACACTTACCTTTATACTATTCTCCCTATTCAACTTATCATCTTTATCATATCATTTTCGCATATATTCATTTCATTTTCCCCCTTGTATCCCCTTGTATCATATCATTTTACCCCTTTTTTGATAGTAAGGGCAAAGGTGTAATCTTTTACAACTTGTCAAAAATGTGGGAATGAGAATTGTTCATGCCCTCCATCATCTTTTCCCATTTCTCCTAAAGATTTTCTAGAGCCATGTGCTCCAATGTGATGCTCGCGTGCATATCATAGATGTTGTTAGTGATAAACATCTCTAGGATGGCTATCAATTGCCTTGTCATTGTCATATGTTACTGCTGTAGTGTAATATTGGGTAGCAATAGAGCCTGTATCTTGGTTACCTCATCTCTAAACTTTGATTCTACCTCTTGAATCTAAAGTCTCAACTTATTAGCTTCTATTACCTTTGCATAATGCAACTATATTGCATTGTCAGTTGTTGAGAGACCTTGAGCACTAGAAGTAAGATCTGCATCTATTTTTGCAATATTTTCACTATTCTCTTTAGTGAATTTCTCTAATGTGCTTAACTTTTGAACTAAGGCTATTTCTTTTGAAATGATAGGTTCTAAATCATTTATTATTTTAGACAACTTTACCTTGTTCTCTGCCACTTCTTGGCTGATTTTCTTGGTCAATGTATATTGATACTTTTGCTCTGCTCATTCTTCAATTGCCTTTCTGCATCCACATTCTATGATTGGATGGCATGGTAAGAATGGCTAGTTGATCAATGATTGAAGTATTTTGATCAATTTCTATATCAGGTACTATCTATTGAAGAATATCCCTTGTTGTCTCAATTACTCGAGTGTCCTTTGTTTCTTCTTAAGCTTATATTGTATATCTTTTCTTCTACACAGTTCTGCAGAGTTTGTTAGTGCCTCTGGATCCAATGTCCACAAATCATAGGCTGGTATCTCAATAATCTCTTCTAGTGTAACTCAATTCTTGTTCTTGTTCTTCTTGGATAGGGTTGTAGAGGGACCTGTATGCAGTACCATAGAAAGTTCCTTTTCTTGGTCTGATATTCTTGGTGAAGGCTTTGGTGTATTTGTACATGTATTCTGTTCCTTGGTGTCTACCTGTTTGTTGGGAGTGGATGTCTCCACATCAACCTTAGCCTTATCTGCATCATCTCCTTTGGTATCCTTAGGAGTGGTATTACTTTGCTTCTCTTATTCACCTTTGTCTTTTTTTTCTCCTCCTATTTATTTTTTCTCTCCATCGGTTTCTTTTTGCTCTCCATCTTTATTGTGCTCATCGAATGTGTCTTTTGGTTCTTGTTCATGCTTAACCTTGGGTATGCTTACATCCTTGTCAGGTGATTTATCTTTCTTTGAGATAATATTGATAGCTTGTATCAATAGTGGTATTTGTCCCGATGTATCTACTTGAGCAACATCTGTTGTTGTGTCATGTTCCTTGGTTTGGTCTGGGGCAATAGTGACATCTTCATCTCTCTTTACCTCATCTATAGGATCCACTCTGGTAATGTCAATGATAGTATTATTAGGGAATGTTTCATTTGCAGTATCCATATCTTTTTTAGCTTCTGTGTTCAATGCTTCTTCATTAACATCCTCATCATCATTTTTAGGAATGGGTTCTAGGCTCGATTTATCCTGATCTTCTTCATTGTGTGGCTTGTCAGTGAGTTCTAATACATGCTCAGGGCTTGTGTCTTTTTTGGGTACCTCAAGTATTTTCCTCCATTCATCCTCACTTTTTCTATCAAGATCAATAAGGTGTGCCTATAGCACTTTGTAGGCTCTTAATTTTGGTGAGAACCTTTTGGAATGTAACTTCATCATTTCTTCAATATCTTGCATCTTAGATTCAGGTGGCATAACATAAACTAGGGATCTTTCCCTTATTTGTTTCTTAGAATATAATGCAAATTTCCACCTTGCTGAAATTCAGTCTAGAATTTCTTTAGGCATTTTACCTTAAAATTGTATTGGTACATATTTAAATA
The DNA here is from genome assembly GCA_018584345.1 of Thuja plicata. Lineage (NCBI taxonomy): Eukaryota > Viridiplantae > Streptophyta > Pinopsida > Cupressales > Cupressaceae > Thuja > Thuja plicata. The sequence continues at coordinate 75,619 of MU218586.1, read as the reverse complement.
CACACATTGTTGTAATGATTGCCTCCTCTAACTTATTTTGATCCTTGGGATCTAGTGTCATCCATTTCCTAATCTTAGGGTATGTTATTGAACCTTCCTTGATTATTGATGCACATACCTCATCAATTGTGGTAGGGAACTTATTCTTAGCCAGTTGTTCATCTTTTTTGGTGTCTTATATTTCTTCCTTATTTTTGATGAACTTTCTTCTTTTTTATGGTGCATGTTTCCCAGTTTAAGGCTTTCTCTTGTAAGTCCTTACTTGTCCTTTCTTCACCGGTGATGCACTTGCATCTTTGTTTGTTTGACTTCTATTCCTTGATGCAGCAGTGGTCCTTGGTTTCTTTTTTGGTGGTGGTGGTGCATCAGACTTTGTAGATTCGGAGTCGCTCAATTCTTCTTCTTCACTAACAGGTGACTATCCCTCGGTGTCATCCTTTTTCTCAGACTCTTCATCATATACTGACAACTTTTTCTTCAGTGTCTTTACCATTTTCTCTGTCTTTCTATCAATTTTCTTCACAACTAAGCCTTCTTTTATTCTTTCCTTGGCTTCCTCATAGGTTCCAAACTTAGGTTGTGACTTGTCCACTGGTTCATTTATCAATGCTTCAATAGTATTGGTGGCTTGATCTATGTTGACCTCATAGTCAAGTGGTGCTAACCATGATGTTCTCGATACATCTAGTTTGATAAAGGTGTTTTTAGTGCCCACCATAAAACAAATTTCAGTCTTATGCTTTTCTACCAGTTGTTCTGGTATCCTCATTCTTTTCTGCATTATTTCCTTAAATCCAGTGAAGTATTCATCCATAAATTATACAAATTTGTCACCTAGTGACTTGATGAATTAACTGATTTGTATGATCACTAGTCGGGTGGTATCCCAATTGACATTTCCTATAGATGGAAAGAAGTTTTAGAAATAGAAAAATTTAAACATTAAAAGTGATCCGAACTTACATGAATTGGACTTTGTAGACCTAATTGTCCCCATGTTTTTGTCTAACTGCTTCAGTAGAAGCTCGGATAGATCTAACTGTAGACCTTTCTTTACAATTTTATAAGAAGTGTCAACTCCTCCACATGCTATGTTGTTTAACCTACTAGATTTGTATATCTTATACCCTAGTACACATACACCGAGCTTTAGTTCTATATCGGTGATGGTGTTAACTGTCAATCCTCTGTTATCCCATATTGCACCTGTCATTTTCTCAATCTTAGGAAAAGAAGGATGTTTGAGTGCCTTGGCCTTGTCGGTTACAGGATAACCGGTCACAACATGTATCACATCTTTGGTGATCAGTTTTGGGTCATTTAGCCACATATTTTAGTCGTGCACTCTACTCAACACTATCCGAATCCATTTGGTCTTAAATTCCCTTGGGAACATTAGGCCACATGTTAGCCCTTTGACCTCAATGTGTTTGTGTTCCTCTTTGATGGTTTCTTTTGTGAAAAGATTCTTGTAAGCTTGATCAACTTCAAGATCTCCTATCTCAGTGATCTTGCAATGTATGTAGGAACGGACATCTTCAATCAGTAAAACCCTAGGTGGAATGTCAAAGAATGCACCAGCGTTGTCAGGTTGTGAGGAAACCTCTAGAAATATTTTATATTTAGGTTCTTCACAAGTGGAGTTCTTGATCAGATTAACCTTCTTTTCTTTAGCATTCTTGATCTTGGTTGCACAGGAAGTGGTTGTCATGATTTCACGTATTTAGGGCTTTTCCCATAAAATAAAATAGTGATCTCAGTGATTCTTGTTACTTACTTTGACCTTATGTCGTTGTTGTTGTTCAGAATCTGTGTGTCATGAATCTTCTTGGAGTGCTCTGCAATCTGGTCGCTCTATTTTTGCTCTGCTATGATCTTCCCCGTTTGTTAATCACTTTGTGACTAATGAGCTCATATGTCACCCTATTTATAGATGATTCCCTAAGTGGCACAATTAATTCTCTACCCACTTGTCAGTTGTCAAAGACGGATTTGTTTGGGTTACACACAAACTTTTAGCTCGGGGTAAGTGATAACTTACTTGACCTTTCACAGGTTTACTAACGGTGCTTAGGAAGTGGCGGAGTCTTCAATGCATTTTACTAGATTACCGATGAGTCTCGAGTTACATTGATTAACTTAGCTTTCACATGTACACCAATGATTCTCGTTAAGAATTTACAACTTAGCTTTTGTATGTTAACCAATGCTTTTCGGTATGCATTAACTGATAAGATTGAGTTCACAGAATCATAACAAGTAATACCATAGTGCATCTTTAATCATGTTGATTTGGCATTTAAACTATGTATAATGGAACTAATGTTAAGTAAAACTTAGTATAGTGCAGTTCCATAGTTACTTATTCATCTTAGGTGGGGGTGGTGATGTCACCAGATCCATTGGATAAGGTGTCACCAATTGCATTTCTTATTCCAGCATCATCAGTGTTTGTAGCTTTCCTCCACATTTTGTTTCTCATCATCCTAATGTCTTCAATAGTATTGCCATTGGTAAAGGTGCTTGTCTCTGTCACTTGGTTTCTACAGTACTCGCTTAGATGACCAACTTTATGACAGTGTAAACATGTCATTTTGGGGTTAGTCTAGCTCCTATACTTTCTCATCCATTTTCTCATGTAGTTTGGAGCTATTTATCCATATCTACCACATGCTTTGTAGTTTGTCCATGTATTGTAATCCCAAACATATGAGTTACTGACTCTTTTCGGTTGATAAACATTTTCTTGATCTTTAGGCTTCCATGATTGCTTTTTCTTCCTCCTATATTCAAGAGATGTGTGCCCATGCATTTTACAAGTAGGATAGTATTTGTCCATGTAGGTTTCCTTCTTTGGTTGTTTCACCTCAGATTTACATTCATATTCTTTATGTCCTTTCTTGTTACATTTATAACAATTTCCTATAAATGAAGATGTGGATTTAGGAATACCTTTTATTTTTCTGGACTGCAAACATTTGATGTGTGGCCTGGTTTTCCATAGTGATTGCATGACTGCTTTCTTGTTCTTGGATTTGTGTAGACATTCTTTGGATCAGCTTGGTATGGCGATTCTCCATTCTCAGTATACCCTTGTCCAGTATTGTTGTTGACTCTTCTTTGTTCTTCTAGAAAATCATCCATCCTTTTGGTGCTTTCTTCATCTCTCTTGATCATGTCATTTTTTTTCTGAATTCTTACTTCATGCTTCAGTCTTTCATTTTCTTCTCTTAGCTCACCAATAGCTTCCATCTTTCCATTTAGTTCTATGTTCATTTGTTTTTCCTCCTGACTCATAAGAATAATCTGATTGGTGATCTCATGATGATGTTCAGTAAGTCATTGTATTTCTAACTCTTTCTCTTGTAGCTTTTCAGTGATCTTCCTCCTGTCATCAATAGCTAGTGTTCTTTCTTTCTCATCTTGTCTAGAATTATTCATAAGCTCAATCATTCTTACCATCTGTCTCTCTTGATCGATTTTCTGTGATTTCACTTGTCCAGCCAGATGTTGGTTGATTTCATTTAGGTTTGTAATGATGCCTTTACATACTAGTCTAGCCTTGTTTCTTGCCACTGTGCCTTCCTCATCCATTTTGTTTCTAAAAACCCACTTAGTTCCAATCACATTTTTGTTCTTAAGTGTTGGAACCAATTCCAAAGTGTAGTTTTTCTTTATCTATTCTAGTTCATCTTCCATGGCTTTAGTCCAAGATTCATCTTTACATGATTCATCAGTAGTCTTTGGTTCAACTTGAGAAATCAAACTGATCTTATCTCTAACTTTAGATCTAGTTATCATGCCTTTGCTTGCATCACCAATAATTTGGTCTTCAGGGTGGTTTTTATTGACATACCTTGGTGTCTTCAATGTCTCAGTAGATTCAGCCTTTTCTTCTTCTTCAATCTCATTCTTGATCATCAAGGGTTCTTTAGGTTCAAGAACAACTCTTGATTTTGTTATCTGACCACAATCATACATTCTTTCCTAAATTTGAAATTTTTCATCTATCCTCACATTGGCGCTTTCAATTAGTTTCCTTAGTCTTAGATTGAAACATTTATATGCTTTACTCTTAGTGTAATAACCAAGAAAGATTCCTTCATCACTTCTAGCATCAAACTTGCCTATCTCATCATCTCTCTTGATATAACATTTACTACCAAATATTTTGAAATATTTCACAATAGGTGTATGATCAAACCACAATTCATAAGGTGTTTTTTTTGTACCTTCTCTTATCTGAGTTCTATTTAATGTGTACATAGCAGTACCAACTACTTCTCTCCAATGAACATGTGACACATTTCCTTCCAGCAACATAGTCCTTGCAGCATCTAATATGGTTATTTTTCTTTTCTCTGCTATCTCATTCTATTGTGGAGTTCTAGGAGCTAAAGTATGTCTATGTATTCCATTTTCTTCACAGTATGTATTAAACAATTCTGATGTAAACTCTCCTCCTCTGTCTGATCTCAAGCACTTCATCTTTAAACCAGATTCATTCTCAAATTTTCTTTGAATAACTTGAAATTGTCAAATGCTTTAGATTTCTCTCTCAAATATGTAACCCACATCATTCTAGAGTAGTCATCAACAAAAAGTATGAAATACCTTTCACCATAGTATGATCTTGTTCTTGTAGGACCACACAGATCTATATGCACCAGATCCAACTTCCCTTTTGCTGAATAATCTTTGCTTTTGAAAGTGCTTCTAGTATGTTTCCCCATAACACATTCTCTACACATAGTGTTATATGGCTTTACAATTCTAGGTAAATCTCTTACTACTTTTTTCATACTTTCCTTCACAATGTTATCAAAATTGATATGACAAAATCTTATGTGCCATAACCAACCGTCATCAACCTTTGCAATAAAACAAGAAGCTTCAAATGTGTTCAATTCAAATACATTACCTCTAGATTTAGTACCAGATGCTATCAAGTCTCTTGTCTTACTCTTGATAGAACATTTTCCATTGATGAAGTTCATTTGATAACCCTTGTCCACTAACTGTCCAACACTCAACAAATTATGCTTGAGTCCATTAACAAGTAATACATTTTTAGTGTTAGTCTTTCCATCGAAGGAATAGATCCAATTCCAATAATAAGTTTACGAGTATTGTCACCAAATCTAACAACACCACCATCATGTTTTTTTAAAACTCACAAACTTATTTCTATCTCCAGTCATATGATGTGAACAACCGCTATTTATGACCCATTCAGATTTCTTTTCAACTCGAGATACTAAGGATTTTTCTTCATGCATAGGTTCATCATCTTTAGTAGAAATAAATCCAATTTCATCATAGTCATCATCTTCATCATCAGATATACCTTCACTAGCATAATAACATTCCTTGTCCTTTGAGAATTTAGATTTGAAAAACTTAGGTTTGTGCTTTGGAATTCTTATAGGACATCTAGATGCAAAATGACTGATCTTGTTACATGAAAAACATTTCAAAGGTAATTTTCCCTCAAACTTTCCCTTACCTCTCTTTTCTCTTCTAGAAATCTATGCAATAATTTCATCTAGCTTCCTTTCTTCTTCCTGTATTTGATCCCATTCATTAGCATAGGCTCCAAGTTCTTCTCTTAGGTCATTACTGCTTGAGCTTGCATTTCCAGGTAGGATTCTTTTTCTTTTGTGCACGGTTTCTTTGAATGCTGACTCAACCTTAGGTAAAGTGTCTCCCAATTCTGTAGCTTCAAATGTAGTTAGTTTTCCAATCAACATCTCTCTGGTCAATTTCGGTCTCAAAGGTATGATCTCCTCTATAGCCTGAACCTTGGTTTTGTATGTAGGTGTCAATGATCTAAGTATCTTTGCAATCTCTTCTTCCTCACTATAAGTTCCTCTAGAGTTCCTAATACCAGTCACCACCTTAGTAATTCTCTGTGCCTATGCTCTGATGTTCTCATCTTCTTTCATCTTTAGTGATTCCATCTTTGTCTTCCATTTCTGTAACTTTTCTTGCTTTGTAAACTTGTCTCCAACATATAGTGCTTCTAGTCTTGATCATATTTCATGTGTAGAGTCCAAGTCCTTTACTTTAGTATATTCTCCTTTTGATAATGCACTGATTAAGGATTCCCTTGCAACCATATTGCATGAGAATAGCTTCTTTTGATCTTCACTGGATTTCTCTAATTCATCCTCAGTCGCTATCTTTTCCTTCTTCTTTTTTATCATCTAGTAATCAATTCCTAGACATAGCAAATGTGTTCTCATCTTGTTCTGCCAACTGTCAAAGTTTTTAGGATCAAACTTTGGACTATCCTTCCTGTAGTAAGTTATCTTCAAGATCACCTGAAGCTGTTAAACTTTCTCTCGGAGGACCAAGAGCTCTAATACCATTTGTTAGGAATAACAATCCACAAGACAACTAAGAGGGGGGGTGAATTAGTTGTAATCTAGATTATTAAACTTTATACTTTATAAATCAAATCTACAAATGTAAATGATAACACAATAATAGACAAAACCATAACACAATATTTGTTGTCGAGGAAACCATGTTAAAGGTAAAACCCCAGTGGGAATTAACACCCACAAATAATGTACTGAGAGTATAGTATCCTTGTTAAAATATGTTAGCCCTGTTAGGAGCTTGTTACAACATTATAGTACATAGTCCCTGTTAGGAGATATACCCTATTAGGAGTCAAAGAGAATAGTAGGCTCAATTTCAAGGCACACTTCCCAAAGAAGGTTAAATCCATCCTCAAGGATTTAGAATCTATACAAGTGTATAAATAAAATACACAATCAGTGAACTGTCTGACAACAACTATCTTTGCTTGATTAATTCAAATGAAGTATCAACTCTTCTTGCATCCAACAGTCAACAAGCTTCGCAGCTTCCACACATATCTTCCCTTCTCTTATCTATAACATTTCTCTGCAAGAATTTATCTTTCATATATACCCTCTTACAATAATTCATTAGGTCGGCTAGTTAAGCTTTCCTAATGCATAATTAATTAGGTCAGCCAATTAAGGCTTTCCATCATACAAATAATTACATAGCCCCTTGCCAAGATACACATGGTATCTAAGACAAGTATACAACATTTAAAATCCATCACATATACTTCCAGATCCCCAATTCATGCTCACAATCAATTTCACACACTACATGTCTGAAGTCGGCCAGGAAATAGGTCTTCTCTAGAATATATGTCATAGCTGACATCATCAGTATCCAATTAACAATCAAACTCAACCCATTACTCTAATGTGTGTTGGATGTCCATTAGTATTCTCACAAGTTCTAAAATATCTTCGCTAGAAAGATATACCCAAAACACAGAGACCTACTCTGTCTAGAATCTCAGTTGCAGTCCAGAAAACCAGTCTTCACCAAATGAACTATAACATCCGCAAAATGTAACATAAAGTCAAGAAACCTTATGAATAAGGTCTGCACACATCCTTCTGCATAAATCCAACTTTGATCATTCTGATTCATCCGTATAGTGTCCATACACTCATTCCAATTAAGTAGCCAGTCTGTCTTCTCCATAGAAATACATGTTGACATCAGTGACAAAACATGAATATCAAAAGCATGATCAGTAACCAAAATTGATATCATCCAATAGAGTATACATTGTGTGAATGCTTTACTTTTTAAGTTTCTACATAATATTTTCATTTTCATTTTGGGTATTATGAAATCTATTTAAGAAGAGATTCAAATTTGTGGTTGCAATGATTCACCCCCCCTCTCTCAGTGCCTTTAAAGAATAACATATTGATGGTCATTTTTCCACTCTTTTAGCTATCACTTTGTGATACTTAATCACAAATTTTAAACATGATAAGTGTACATCTCTTTTCCATTCTATTTATTTTCCTCCCTCCATCATAGCATTAAATCCCATAGAAAAAATCCCTTTGTGGTAGTCATCCATGAGGGTTTAATTCTCCTAATTATGGAATACAGTAAAGCCCTTTGTGTCCAGATAAACTCCCATGAATCTGACATTTTCATGAAAAATGCCATCACCATTATGAGGATTTTTTTATAGACCCTGAGGATGAACCCTCTGACGATGAATCATGTTTTCATTTGGGTAAAAGAAAACACCCCAAAAGGGACATTCTAACCTTGTATACAATTGTTGTCTCTAATGAGGACTTGGATTATGTCCCTTCTCATGGGTTCATTCTAGATTCTTATGGCCCCAACATTGTTATTAAAGGTAAAAGTAAGGTGGAGAAATCTTCTAAATTTCTATCTAGGGGGAAGGGTAAAGCCTCAACCTTGTCCCATTTAGTGGGTGGTAATAGGTAGATGTCCTCTCGTACAAGGGTGATACCACAATAGTGGGTTACACTTTTTTGCCTAAACAGACATTGACCTCTACATTTTGAGAAAAACTTTCACATTCGGATGCATATTGTTGTTAAACTGTTTAAAATCGGAAGTCGAAGTAAACTAGAGTCTTTTAGGATTTTCTGTCTAGATTCTAAATTTATTTTTTTAATTTTTTTTTGAATTGATTTTAATGGTTTTTTTTTCTCCCACTAAAACTGCTATGTTGCTGAAAACATCTTTTTCAAAATGGTACAATGACTTTGTACAACATAACTTTTTTTCTAAGATAGATATCAACGTGCTTATTTTGAATTTGGTTTTGTAACATCAATATGGAGGGCATGCAATTGATTTGATGGCATTATCATGATTATTGCATATTTTATGAACGTTTGAAGTAGAGTGAACTCTAACTTTGACATACCTTGACTGCGTAACTGATAACTTGTTGTGTATTTATCGAAATTCAAAAAAAAAAATTTGATAGAAAGAAGACTCAAAACTAGAGGGCACTGTTATTTTTCAAATTTTTTTTTCTATTTTCTACTATTTTTCATTGAACGTCAAACCTGGAAGTTTATATTTGATAAAAAACCTACATCTGATGCACGTCAAAAAACATAGACCTAATTAATTCAAAATTTGTCAAATCTATATTCGTTAGAAAGCTCGTTCAGAGTACTTGTGTGATACAAAATGAGGTGTCCCTATTATTTGATTTGAGCCCCATGCTTGAGCCCCGAAGCCATGAAAACTGTAGATTGCTGTGGACATTTGCAGATGGCATCATTTTTAGGGGTTTCGATAGAAACTACTTTCGATAGAAAGTAGTTTCAATCAAAACTAAATAGTTTCGATCGAAACTACTTTTGATCAAAATTACTTTCATGATTTGGAAGTTTACCAACATCTACCAAAGCACTTTCGATAGAAATTATACAGTTTCTATGGAAATTCAAAGATGACTTTCGATAGAAACCTATGTCAGCCTCTTTGGTGTCGTTTCGGGTACAGAACGATTACATATAAATAAATATATGTTTTCGTCATTTTGTTGTCTTGAAAGTCACAAAATACTTCACAATTTGGAAAAAGAAGACAATTCTGCAACTTGTGATGGGAAATAAGAAGAGAAGGCTAAATAAGAGTGCACGACATTATTCAGAAGATACTAAACACAGACTACATGAAAAAGCTCGGGAAAGATATTATCAGAATAAACAAGGTACATGTCTATATCTCTTTATCTCTTTGTTTGTCTTAATGAAAAATATAAGCATGATATTGCAATACCTAATTTGATAAAGAAGACCTAATTATATCTTTGCATACAAGAAATTCTCAAGAAGCACAACCTTATGAAGTTGGAGAAGGGTTATCGCAAGGTGAACAAGCCCAACCTTTAGAACTTGGATAAGGGTCATCGCAAGGTCAATAGGCTCAACAAGTACAACCTTCAGAATCCCAAACAAGTACATATCTCTCTCTCTCTCTCTCTCTCTCTCTCTCTCTCTCTCTC